>JANHFX010156874.1:42995-83946 GCA_027560015.1 Chloroceryle amazona
CCCAAAACAGAACAGAGAAATTAAAAAGACTTGCAGTCTCCAAGCTGTTGAATGAAAAAATGGATTTATCAGCAATATGTTGGTATGCTTTTGGAGTAATGTTTTATTTGGTTTTCTTCTTGTTTTGTAGTTGGTTTAGGGTTTTTGTGTGTGTGTGTGTCTGGGTGTGTTTTTTCTAGAAAAAAAAATGAGAAGGTATAAGTAAGTCTTTTTCTGAAAATGTATGGATATACAATGACATCAGTACACAGAAATATGCTTGCAAGATAGCTTTTAGACATCATTCTACACCTGAAATGATGGTCGTCCTTGAACTTTTACAGAGTAGTCCACATTTATAAGGTACCTCCCTTCAACGGCATTCAAAAGACCTCTCAAATATACATCAGGCTATGTTTGATGTGAGGTTATACATTTCAAAACCATGGGGCACTTCGTAAATCAATGTTTCCTTCAATTGTTTCTGGGAAAATTTATGCAAGCTCAAATGTGTATGCACAACCTTGCTCATCATGACTAGGTAGGGGTTTTGTTTGTTTTCCAAACAATATGTCTACAGCTTTTTTAGTGTTTGGTTTTTTTTAGTCTTTCTTGTAACATATCTGGAAAACAACAGGAAAGATGTGATACTTGTGAAAAACTCCCAGTCTGATTTAGTTCAGGCATCAGATTGTGACTGTAATCCTTTTTGGAGAGAGACTATGATACTGACTCTCAACTTTTCAGAAAATGAGATGAATACGTAATGATGTTTTTCTTCAAACACAGCTTTATTAGTTATCTCACAGAACAGAAAATGTGTTTTATCCTACGTGTATAATAATAACCATTATAGTTTATTCAGTCTTGTGCTGCAGTGTTGTTCTGGTGCAGAATAATGGAACTTCATTACACAAAACTCCTGTGACAGACAACAGTCCTGGTCCATGGTAGATTGCTAGCCTGAATTTGCATTTTCATTCTTGCTATTGGTTATCTGTTATTCTACCTGATGAATAAAAACCCCTTCCCTACCTTGATTAAAAGTTTACATAGCTAAAAAAAATAAGAACTAATAGTAGGTGTAGCTCAAGTGATCAATATGTTACATGGAGTTACTGAGTCATTCATATTAGTCTCTGAGAGTAGTCATGGATCACATGGGAGCAATGTTTTGCTCTTTACAACTCTGGTTGCCAACCTTTTTGTGTTCAAAGAAAAGACTTGTATCTAGCAATGCACCATGCTTCATTCAGCAAGTGAGTTCTGCTGTAGAAACTGCAAAAAAATCTTGGTCTTTATCCTCACAGTTTTGGAAAAATCATATGGAGTGTAAAGCTTCTGCTAGGAGCTTTGTGCCATGTGAACAAAACAGCAGAGAAAAAAATTTGTGTTGCCTAGTTACATAGCTCCAACATAGTAAAAAGTAGCTAAATTGCATTTGCTGTATCACAAAACTTCTCATATATGCTCACTGTGGAGCATGTCAGATCATAGATAGTTCTTAGACCAGAAAAATCAAACCCCAAAACAACAAACAAACCCCAAACCAACAATGAGAATATGAAATATTTGAAACAAGAGACCTCAAAACAGGTTGCTTTTTTTCCTCTGTGTGATTCTTTCTACAGCACCTGTGCTGTTTGCTATTCCATACTCTAAATATCATCGTAGAATAACGAACTCTTTTCTCCTAATTATCGCTAGTATCTGACAATCATATATATATTGTTTTGTATATAGAGAGTTTTTATGTTCTTCCTGGGTTTTTTATGTATATATAGAATTTTTGTAACACTTGGTGGCAGGATACTGTTATGTCAATGAGACTATGGCATTTGCAGACATAAATTATCAGGAAAAAATATGCTTGTTCTGCAGGTAAAGTTACTTCTGTAAACTCTATAGTAATTTGAAAATTTCATCCTATTTGGCAGGGGAAATGTAATTAAAAATGTATAGGAATAGAAGATTGGATAGAGACTGGTGATACTGGTTTCATTATCTTTATAGATTAGCAGTCGTATAAAAGATGTACTGAACTGATCAACATGATTATCATGGAATTCAGAATTACAGGAAGCTCTTGAGATGGGGAGATATGAAAGGAATCAGGAATAATATGAGTGAATAAGCATACGTTTTTCCCATATTGGTCTCAGTCTCGGAGAGAAAATCAATGGATGAAATTTATCACAAAGGCAGATTGTGGCTCTGGTAAACTGTTCGGTGTTTGCACAACTACAATGGAAATGGTGTGAAAGAAAGTTCACAGTGTGTTCAAAGTGTGTGCATTGCTAACAGACTTGCCTCTGGCAAGCATTAAATCACACCTGACCAGCAATAGTGGAAATTAACCATTTGGTCTTTTATGTTCTTCCTGCTGAGCTTACACCATCTTCACGTCTTCCAGGATGAACAACTGATTGCCTCCAGAGGATCTGGTTACTTTATCTTCAAAAGTGTCTCCCTCAATGTTGAAATCTGTAACAGCAAATGCTGGGGTTTTTTATCATGTCCCACTAAAGACTTAGTATTTTTGTATTCTAGAGATTGAAAAACATCCCGCACTACAGATATTACTATTAAATAGCAGAGAGCATCTAACTGTTAATAACTGTTATTTATTGCAGTAACTACCACTTATTAACAGAAGCCAATGCTAAAATGTTTGAGTTACACTTTAGGTCAATGGAGAATAGTTTCAAGCATACAGATGAACTGATATTTTCTACCTTACTATATTTCCAGTGACCAACTTTTTATAAGAAGAAAGTTTTTGTGTGCTTTAGTGTTGACAAAGGTCTCCTCTCTGTAGTGTAATCTAATTGTATTATTCTGTTTGCAACATTTCATATATTTAGATTTACCATTCAATTGCCAAGATACGATTGATCATACAAACATACATAGAAAGCTGCTTGAATATGCAGTGTTGGGTAATGTGTAACAAAATGCATGTCTCTCTTTAAAGTCACTCTCTGGCTTCTGGTCACTCTAAATGTATTCTGAGCTTTTAAAACCCTTGAGAAAAATACAACCCCAAACCCAATCTCAATTTAAAGTTCATATCACAGTAATTGTTTTATTGTTTACTATATAGCAAGCTACCCAGAGAGCTTGTGCAGGATCTGTTCTTTGGGATTTTCAAGATAGAGACAAGATAAAGCCTTGAGTAACCTGGTCTGACCACAAAGGTGACTGCTGTGAGCAGGAACCTGGAGTAGACACCTCCTGAGGTTCCTTCCAACTTGAATCATCCTATGATGGTATGACTTTTTTTTAATTAGTCAGATGAGTTGAATGCTGAGGGAAAATGCTGAAAATTTTCAGTCCTAAACTTCCTTTGTTAATTCTTCCTATTTTGGTTGTATCCTTAAATCAGGACATTTAGAAAGAGACAGTGTTTATAAACACTCTTGGTTGTGTTTGTAGTTTGCTTATTGCACATCTCAAAGCACATCAAGGACAGCAACTGTCTATTCTCACACATGTCTTCTTTGAGAAGACACACTAAACTTTGCTGGCAAGTTCAGCACAGTGACTAATACTTTAGCTTCTTGGAATATATTTTTGTCTTAAAATAGAGAAGAAAACACTACATCCATTTTATACCATTAAGCCTGGAATGCTACAAAAAGAAAAGTCATCAGAAAATTGCAGTGAAGCTCTCTACTATAGACTATTTTTATAATTCCAGGATCAGCAACAGTTGCAACCAGAAGTGTCAGCTCTTGCTTCTTTTACTAACTAGAATACCCTTGATTTTGTAAATATAGGGAAAAGCACAAAAGTAATGAAATAAGCATAATGTCTGGGTTGGTCTGATTGTCAGAGAAGCAGAACTTCAGCAGATCTATTCAGCAAGGCAAAAAAGGACTCCTTCCAGAATGGAGGGATTTTGGCTGATTTTTGCCCTAGTCTGAGTCATCTGAGACTTTGTAATGTTGCTATAATGATAATTTGGAGACACGGGAAAGAAGATCTAAGTTAAAATAGTTTAGATTATGCTGGAATTATGACACAGCAAGAACATGGCTATTGTCACAGGCATATCATCCAAAGTTATCTTGAGACAGGAGCAAGGGAGGGTTCTCTTACTGATTTTCCACACTTTTGTGCCTTTACGGTACGCCCAGGAACCTTACAGACACTTTAGTGTTCCTTATTTCTCTATATGCAATCACAGGTCACGTTTATGATCTGGCTTTGTGTGAATGGAAAGCACTTTAAAAATAAAAAAGGCTATGGAAGTCATAGATAATTATTTGGAGTTATAGAGGATAGATATTTGTAAGCTGGAATACAAACTGGGTTAAGATATTTTTTCTCTTGTTTCTGACTAGTGTTTTAAGTCAATTGTATTTAGTACAAAGCCTTGGTGGGTTCTTATGTTAACTTATTTTCTGTTTTTTTCTGGCCTTCTTCACCTATGTGATGGTGACATGTAAGTGAAATTGCACTCTAAGAAAAAATATAGGAAAACATTTCTAAATGTTGGATATGAGCATTGTGGGTCCTCAAACGTTCTTATTGGTTACAGTCCAGAACCTAGTATTTTATTTGAAGGTATAGCCAATACTGTTGTGTTGTCTTCCCTATCTCTGGATAACCTTAGAAAAGGTAAAATCTTGGTTTATACACCATCTTGGTGCACAAGAAAATCACCATTTACAAATCCAAATAAACTACAACCTTTTTCTACAGTACTTTCTTCCTACTTCTACTCCCTCTAAGTGTAGAATTAAATAAGATGGTGAGGAAGAATGTGGTTTTATTTTAAACTTCTTCAGAATAATTAGTATTTAACATCTAGTTTTTATGTCTTACTTTAAAAAATAAAAAGCATATGTGACAACTTTATAAAGTAAACTTATTGCTCACTATAAAAACCTCAAAATAAGCACCAAATATAACTTGCTCTAAGCTTAAAGCATGCTCTTTAATACTTCAAAATAAGAGTAACTAGACTATCATAAGGAATAGGCCTTTTCTTTTTTTTTAGTTTGTATTTATTATGTGAAGTGGTGAGTGCTGCAGCATTTCAATATACAATTCAACTAATGCAGTGCTGAAAAAGTTGACTTATTCAAACCAGAAACTTACTAAAGAGAATTTCTGAACAAGTGCTGTTGGCTCCCTCCAATGGTAGGAGTTACTATTGCTAGGGCCACAGTTTTTCTAGAGAAGAATCTGTTCTAGATGGAAAGAGTTATCCTAAAATGCCAAAAAATTTATAGTTACAGGAAATGCTTCATCAGTCTCCTTATTATGTACTACTTATAAACCCCACAAGTTGGGTTTTTTTAAACTTCAACAGTAAAAAGTTATGAACAGGAGATTCTTTTCCTATTATAAATTAAATCTATTTGAGTCTACATTTATGAAACGTATTTTCCCCCCATCAGAGGTGAAGAATTTAGAGAGCACTAAGATGAAACAATTTGAGATTGTGTCTGTTCTATTTTACATCTTCATCTAAAGTAGCTTCCTGGGGTGTTTTTTTTGTGGGTTTGTTGTTTTTTTTTCCTACTCTGTCAGTGCTCTCAGGTTGACTACTGGCTCCTAAAAGGTGCTTGAGTCTCCTTCCTCATTTCTGCCTTCTGTTTTAGGAATTCCCTGAATCATTATTCAAGACACTTCACAGTTACTATGAGTCAATTATTAAAAATAAGTGTACCCTCCCCACAAACAAGCTGATGGCCTGCACAGAAGGTCAATACAGAGATCAACCTCTTGTCTTGGAAACCTTTGAGCAAGGATTATTGGCTGAGTTGTATACAATCACAGTATCCAGCACAATGAGAATAAGTGATTCTACATAAATATAACATGATAAAATCTAGTTATCTAGTGAATTATTTCTAACTTCTTCAATTGTCAGTATGATATGAGCAAAATTATTATTGATTGTCTTTCTGGATAACCTGCTTATAGCTGTAAGTTTTTTATATGAGGTGTATGCATTCTTTAAAGGTAAAGTTTTCCAGCTATCAATAGATATCAATAATTCTGTAAATTCATGCACACTGTATTAGTACTACTGTTGCTTGTTCGTTTTTTTCTTTGTTTTTTAAACATGACATGATGTTAGTTTTTAATGGAAATTGCTAGAATGGTTTTCCTTCATCACTGAAGAGCCTCCTGGTACACTTTTGGAAGAATCCAAATTCTTCATAGATGTAGTATTCCCCATGCCATAGAATGCTGAGTTGAGATACATTGAGATTCACTTCAGTCCTTCTCCCCTCCCCGTTGGAAAACCATAATCAGACAAAGGAACTGACAGACAATTCTATCAAAATTTACTTAGTGTTTTAGAAGATAAAACAGTTTAGTAGAGAGCTTTCTAGTGAAATTTGATGTTGAAAAGTAAAAAGCTTCTAACGTTAAATGTTTTGTACGTTATGGGAGAAGGAAGGGTGGTTTAAGTGTTATGTACAGGTTATTTTGACATTTTAGACAACAAAAATTCACAGAGTGCTATACAGTGTACATCTAAGATAGGCAGAACTAATGCTTCTGCAACTTAAACAGGCTTTTTGTGTCTCAGACAGTTTACTTTTGTTTTATAAAACAGCTAACAGAGTTTTGAGAGCAAATGTCGTGGTTTAATGTTTATGCAGAATTCCCGAGGGACAACTGGTTTAGGCAAATTAGGAAGTGACTTACAAGGCATTGTAGTCTATATCTTAATGAAAATTTTGTGTGTGGGAAAATGACAAAGTTTTGAAGGTCCAGGATTGGCAGATTGTTATGGATCATTATGAAGGAAATGTGGTGCTCAGGACAGGAACAGAGAAACTCGTGGTTTCTTCTGTAAAAGCTACTGATTAGCACCTATTTCCATATTAGCTTGCTACCTATTATTCACAAGAAGTGGGAGGTACTTTACTAATTCTCAGAATAAAGAACTGCTGTGTGTCAAAAAAACTTCGGCTACTGAAAGATGGATCTTTCTCACTTCCCCAGCCCATTATTGTACCTCTCTCTTGCCTCTTAGCACTAAAGGGCAATGTAAGGGAACAGGCACAGAGTTCACTGAGAATTTGATCTTCTGCATGTAGCTCAGTAAGGAGCAGAACTAGGGTCCAAGCAGCAATATAGAGTTGACAAGACACCTCTAAGAACTACTGTTACTTTAACATAAATGCATTATTTATAAGTATCTTAAAATTGCTTAAGGAACAATGTAAGAGTGGACTCACCTGATTTTTCTATCTTTTTGTGATGCTTGTGCAAGCCTACATGAAAAATAATAAAGTCAAATGCCACCTTCCATTCTTATCTCTGTGGAAGCTGTGTCTGCAACAAAGCTGGTTTTGCTATTCTTTGCTATTTGAATTTGACTGCTTTAGCAACTACTCGTTCTGCCAAGTTACTTGGGTTGGCAATGTGGTTACTGAAGGCCACAGTGCCTGAAAAGGATCTCAAGACTCAGAAATGCCTTTGGGTAGGTCTGTGTATCTTATTTATTTATTTATTTTAATCTGTCCATAGGCAAATACTTGATCCTGAATGCCACATTGGTATGAGGTATTGAGGAGTCTCTATGAACCTTTCAGATGCGGGAAGCAACTGACTTCTTTTGAGCTGCATTGAATTGTTTTGTTATTTTCCTTAGAATCTGTTCCTTGTATATACAAGCCATTTTTATATGTTCAATATGTTATAGATATAAGTAATAGTACAGATCAATCAAGAAAGACATACTGAACAGCCAGAAAGCAGGCTCCTACACAAGAGATGAGAGCAAAGGTACAAGTGGAAGGCATATGTGATTTATCCAGAAACTGCATCTGCATTCAAATTAGAGTTAACAAATGTTTCCATTGTTAGTTAAATCATAATTATTTAAATCAGAATATTTTTTTTTAATAAAAAAGATCATCAGCCATGAAAGGAAACAAAAAAAGAAATCTGCTCAGATGTGGCCAATGTCAACAGTATAAAAGGCAGCATTTCTGGTAGCTGAGGTTAGCAGCTATTCTTGTCCATCACCAAATTCAACCATTTTTGTTCAGAATGCTAAGAGCTACAGTAATCTGAATTCTAAGTGTACACACACAAAAAAATGTCCCTACTTGTGCAGTGCTGGTGTTAGCTAATGCTGCAATATAAATCTCTCTCCCTCTCTTTGGCTTCTATAAATTACTAGGCGATCTAAAATCTCATGACAGCACTGTCAGCGTTGGACCTGGTGCCAGCAGACCTTTCTCATGCAGTTCTTGAGTCTCACCTTCAAAATGCAATTCGGGCCAGAGATGTCACTGAGCTAAAATGCGATATGCAGAGACCTCTAGAGACTGGAAAGCTAAACTACACCTAGTGTAGTGATGCGTAGTAATGAAATCACTTGGAGCTATAAAGCAGACTACAAAGAGAGCAAGGTAACATTCAGACTGTTTTAATCCGTGTGGTAAAAGTCATGTGCTTGAAAAGGATATAGTTTAGCTTATTTTCTTCAAAGGCAGTCAACAAAGGTAAAATATATTTCATTTTTATGATTAAAGAAACTCCAAACCCTAAGTGCATTAGACGCTTTTTTTCCTTATGTAAAAATACCATATTAAGTATCAGAATCTTCAAAATAGCTGTGACTTCAATTACTGTGCTGCAAGCTCCAGAAATTTGGAATTCATTTGTGAACCCATTGATATATGCCTGTGCTTGTTTTTCATTTGCCTGAAGTCTGTTTAGAGGCTGCATCTCTTAACATTGTCTGAGAGATGCCACAAGGTTCCAGTTGAGTTCAGAGCTAATTACAACTCTGAAAGAGACCTTTGCAGGATTGTCATTAGCTGTGCTTATAATTCAGACCAAGGTGTTACCTCATTTATTTTCCCAGTGAGCAGCTCTTGATATGTTTGACCATGGAAAAATGTGCTCACCTTGAAATACACTGAAGCTTGCAAGTACAGCTACAGCTTAACCTCTGTGTTGCTGCTTCTGTACTTTGTAGTGCTATTCAATTTCTCCAAGTCCTCAGCTATGTGCTGAACAGAAGCCATCACTTCAGTGGGTCCTTTTTTATGTCTGAGCACAGGGAATTTGACTTAGAAGCAGAGAACATATCTTTGGCAGTAATCTTTGGCCTGAAGTGATCTTTCCCACAGTGTACCGCTAGTACCAAGTATTGGGCATTTCAAAGTTCTGATTCTGTAGAGAGACAGCACAGACAAATTTGTGGTTTTGTTGGTTGTTGAAAGACCATCATACAGATCCAAACTGAGATCCTAATTATTCCAACACAAAGAGTTGCAGTATTCAATTTTCAATGCCAAATTCTTAACTCTTTACAAAGTACGCAGAAAATCAGGGTTAAATTTAGAATTAAATTATAGCTAGTTGAAGGAAGACATCTCTGTCTGGCTTTTCAGGTCTCAAATACTTGATAAGCTCCCTTTTCCTAACATTGTTTCATGGAGCTATCCCTGTCTCAAGTAATTTTTATTGCTAGCATGGAAAATTGGGGACTGCATCAAAACAAATAAGATAAGTATTGGCAGTATGAAAGTAGACAAAATTTTGGTTTGGGATTTACAATATTTTTCATATCACAGCTACTTTTTTTGTGTGCCTTTTTCAGAATACACATTAAAACTATCATGTACACGTCTAACGATTGTGATGTCTCTGATTGCTTTATATTCACAATGAAACTTGACAAGTTTCCTCCTTGAAGCTCTTTGTCCTTTGAGCTATTACATGGGCTTTTAAGCCAAGGATTCTACATGCACTTAAGAATTCAATATTAATGTCTAATGAATGTCCAAGAGAGCTTGGGAAATGAAAGGTCTTGTCCTTAAAATTGTGTAAGAAATGTAGAATTTAACTTTCTGATACTCTGTGAATTACACTTGCTCTGTCTAGAAAAATAGAAGAAATAAGAAGCAGACCTCAAATTCCCCTATGAACAGAATTTATAAACATCTTTCAAAGAAACCTACCTAGAAAATGAACTTGACAAATAAATGTTGATGATAAAATCTAATGTGTGGGAGGGAAACTAATCTGCTGGACTATGTTTAAAATAGTTCATTAGAGTTCAGTGCACCTTTTTCTCCCGGAAGATTTAAGCCTTGCTGAGAGTGGGTTGGAAGGTACTTTGTAGAGGTTGCCTGCCTTGAGATGTGTCTATGTAGAGACTGCAAAGGTGCAGCTAATTTTCGTAGGCTTTCAAAATGTATTTCAAGAAATCATGTGTGTACTGACATCGAAACTTTCAGGGTCACTTCTCTGAGAACACTCATTTCATTCTCCCAGTGTTTGTGAACAGCAGCACTGTCCTTCAGGAGAGAAACCAGTGCGTTTGATACGTGCTCATAGTGATTAATTGTAAGGTGCATTGACTAGTTTTGCTTTGAGCATCCACCTAGAGGTACTGAAAAATGTGCTCATTATTTTGCACATTTTCATTGAAGTTCTGATCTGGTGGTTGGTGCATCACTACCTGTCAGTTCTCGCTTTCATTTGTAGTGTCATCTGTAACAAACTTTAATTAGATGCACTGGGGCTTAACCAATTTTTAATTTTATTTTAAAGTCTAACTGCAAGACCCTATGGTTTTTACTTTTCCCATAAAATTCACAGAAGATGCAGTTGTAGGAATAAGAGGAATTGATTTTCACCCTTCCTCCTCACCCACCATCAAACCATCTTTTTTGGGTCTTCCTTTTCTCTTAAGTTCAAAACAAGCAAGTGTTCAGATTTCAGAGTAGAGAAGGAAGATATCTATTGTATTGATAGTTTTATATCCTGGAGTGAGCTTTTTATGAAATCTGAAGGTCTGTGGTATAAAAATAATTAAAAAAAAAAAATCTAGTAACACTATGCTTATTAAATGGCTTTTCTTAAAGAAAAAAAGTTGGATTGTGGAGTTCTTTCTGTTTCAGTGGATTCTTCATAGTTAGTAATTTTCAATATTGACTTAAAAAAATAGGTGAGTTTAAAAATTGACTAGTGAAAAAGCTAGGGAAAAAAGTCTATATACTCATCATCCTGGAGAGCATAAAAAAAAAAGAACCAGATTAATTTTTGACAGATATCAGTTCAGGATCAGTTACTGTCTATGTCAAGTCTTTGCAATAGTTACACTGGGGATATCCTGCTGAGTGCTTTGAACATATCATCCAGCTCATGAGAATGTCCAAAGTAGATAAAAATTTTACAACCAAAAATAAGACAAAAAGAAATTGAGCTTATCTGTCCCATTTTCTCCAGGTTTTCAGGTCACAGTTTTAAAGTATTTTAAGACAATACCTTTTCTTCTTTCTTGAAAATACAGTGCTGAAGTTCAAAGTCCTGGTTTCATTTTGTGAAGGGACCGAAGTATCTACTGCACTTCTGATTCTTGGTCAAGGATGTCCTGTGTAGGTTAGGAAAACTGAATGGGAGTCTCACTGTCTTGTTTAGTCTTACTGTTATATCTTATGTGGTTGTTTTAGGAAGACTTGGACTATAAATAATGCATAGATCTGGTAGAGTAATCTGGAGGACAGTATTTAACCAAATCATTCTCTGCTTCTGTAGGTGGCTTGGACGGGCATGCATACGCCAGAGCACCTGAACTGATCTGTGCATCTAGCTTTTGTCCAAGTTTCTTCAGAATCACTAGTTTAAGGAGAGAGGAGAATGTCCTTATCCCCATGCTGTGCCAGCACAGTGGGAGATCAGGGAGGGAAGCACACCAGGATAAAATGGTGCATGGATTTAGAAACAGAGAGCAACAAAAGCGTGCCTCTGAAGTCTACTGGTAGGATCAGTCAAAACTGGAAAAGGCCAAATTTCTGTTCCACTCTTCACAATTTTCACATTAGGCGGACACTGGATAAAATGTGACCAAAAAAAAAAAAAAAAAAGAAGCAAGGGGAATGAAGTCTTATTCTTTATAATAATAATTATTCCTTATGTTAATAATTTGTCCCTAACCTTAGGAAATTTGTGCAGCTTCCACTTCTAGTCCAAAGTTTACTATGTGAAAGGCAAATATTTCTACTGGTCACTAACAATGACCATCTGTCTCTGCCCAGAGAGGCCACAGCATTCTTTTTTGCCACCTCATGACTTCAACTTTTCTATGTAGCTTAGAATGTATTGCACAGATTTTACTTAATTTAGAAGCTAACTAAAATATCTTAGTTTCTTGAAGTAAGAATGAAAAAAAGTGATGCCATGACTGAGCAGGAGGAAGATATTCAGTAAAAAAGCTGTAGATCAGAGAAAATATGCTTTGAAGGTTTGTAAATTAATAACTTAAATGCATGAAGTCCGTTGACTTTGGAACTTTACCAGAGCAAAATTGATGGATTACCTGTATTAGTTGTTCATTTTTTGAGAATGATGAAGCTCAGTGAATGAGCTAAGGACGATCACAGTTGGCTTTCAGGCGGTCTTTTCGAAAGCTGCTGAAAATAAATCAAGATATAGGTCATTTGGCTTGGTATGTTTAATGAAGGAACAGAATTAAAATAAACAGTTCCTGATAGATCCAAAATAATGTATGAAATGTTGGGCTAGAGTTATGATGATACAGCCAAAGTCTGACATTGCAGTAATAATGCAATAAGATGATCATGAGCCTAGTTCTGGGTTTATAGCAAAATGTCAAGTCAGCAGGATTGTAAATTGAACACTGTGTAAGCCAAGTAACACCTATGTCCAAAGTCAAAATGAAAATAATTAATGCACTGACCATAAAATTGTCACCTCTTTAGGCTGGGATGCAAACCATAACTCCTGAGCAAAGGCAGATGTTCTCCATCCCAAATACATTTATCTTAAGGAGATTCAGGGTAAATCTTTGCGTCCATTCTATTGCATCTCATTATAACAGTAGCCTCTTGGTGATTCTAAGCTAGGTTTCTACAAATCTGTTATTACTATGAGACTCTGGAAGAGGAAAATGAACTAAAACTCTCCTGTGTAACCATTATGCTGTATTTACATTTAGCATCAATAAAAGACCTCAGTTCTCAATTTGAGAAAAGGAAAGAAATGCTTTGCTGCAGTATTTCTGACTTGACCAAGATTTATTGCTGTTGTATTGTATTTTATTCAGATATGGATAACACTGATTTTTGTGACTTCAGAAGGTCTTAAGAATTTAAAATGAAAGAAGTTAAATATTTGTAGTGAAATTTCAGGGAAATACCTTAAATGTTTTATTGTACTGCTTGCAGTGCCTTGCTAGATAACAAGCTGACTGGGTTTGTTTTGGCTAAACTAGTAAGGCAAGAGTGTGAGGACTGATGGAGCTCTGTCCTACTTATGTTAGCAGGGCTGCTTGAGGTGCGATCCTTGTTGCTTACAGTATTGCAAAGTGAATGTACAAGTCAGTCTTCAGGTACATGATAGCATTTTAGTATTTGGGAAGATGTAAATGCATACCTGAGGTGGGTGACAATGGAGAATCACTCCAGTGAATTTGGTCTTGGGCTCCTTTGGCCTCAATTGCTGGAGATAGCTTCTCAAAGACACAGGCTGGCATAGATGCTTTCTTCTGGATAAGCCTTTTACATATTTCTCTGATATAAATGTTTTGTCACAAAGTATTGAATGTTCCTTCAAGGGTTATTTTATTTTGCTTCAAAAGAATAATTTAAGCATATAGAATTCCATTATTCCCATGGCAGTTAGATCTGATGTCATTTGAAAAACAAACAAAAAAAATTGACCAGAATTATGTTGCACTAGGATTGCCCACATAATATTATATAGCTGTGGACTTGTACTGTCCTTTACAAGTCCATTCCTCATGACTGAAACCAGAGCTGATGAGCATTTTTCAGTCATGTACTGACTAGGGAAAAGAAAATGTTGCTACAGCTGTGCATTTCCATGCATGGTTCTTCAGTGTTCTGCAGGAGTAACCCAGAAACATTTAATAGTCACAAGGGAGAAATTAGTTGAAGTGGAGAATCCCAGAATCACTGAGAAAATACTGGTTGGTGTATTAACTGTAAGGTTGTAAGTAACTAGAAGAATCAGACATAGCAACTAGTTGTGTTGAAAGGGGAGTGTAGCAGGCTGCAGGAATGTTACTGGAATAAATCTTAAGTCATTTAATTTGTTATCTTAAGTCATTTAATTAGTTATCTTGGCAAGCAAGAAGAAGGATGGTGTGAATGAAATTTAGCAGTGACACAAAGCTGCAAGGCCTTGCCTTCACGGAAGAAAATGAAAATGTCAAATAAAAAACCTAGAGGAACTGAGTAAGAAAAATGGTATTAGGTTAAATACCATAAGTATAGATTTCATTTGTATTACAGGGCAGTATCATTAATTTTGCTATGAGAGTGACCAACTTAATTTGATTGGAAGAAATAAAAGGAGATAAGTCCAAAATTCTAAATTTATTGCATGGGATGTCTAACGTTGATTCCCTTTCCAGACACTCGTTTTCTTGGAATTTCTTCCAAATTATTATTTTTTTTTTTTGTAAAGATGAGTAGGTTTAGGATCACAGATAGATTTGAATGAACAACCTCTGTGCACCTTTCTGCAGCCCAGATGACTTCTGGGAGAACCACTGCAGGTTAATTAATTGAACTGGAGGCTAATTAATTGAACTGAAGAAAGCACTGATAAGCATGTCAGTTATAAAATGGTGAGGAACAGGATTAATTTTTCTTTCGAAAGTCTTGGCAAAAAGGTTCCAAAGTTAACTTGGAAACCCCAATTTATTCACTTTTTCCTTAGAAACAAAGTTTCATGAAAATTACGAGTACAACAAACCAATTTTTTTAGTTTCATAGTTTATGTGATTTACCTTAAAGAGCTTCAATTCTTTGTTATGAATATACATAAAATGAAGTGTTTCCTTTTATATAGAAACATAAAGATAGTAGAATCAAAGCTCTCAAAACATGGAAGTAGTACATTTTAGAAATAATATAGAAAATATATCTTGAAAAGAAAAAGTTAATGTTATTTCTTGTTATAAATGTATTTCTTCCCTTCTCTGTCTTACAGTCATTCCAAATAATAGCTGACAAATAAGTGAAGGGTGTTGTAATGATATTTCGCTTCATTACATCATATATTTACATAGAATTTGAAGTGCAGAGTGGGGGATTGCTGAGGCTTGATTTTAACATCACAAATATTCCTGAAGTGTTGCATTTCGTGTTATGGGTAAAAAGAGACTGAGAAATATTTACTGCTAAGGGTGAGGACTTTTAGAGGAGAGGGACATTCACAGCACTGTAAATATTTTTAAATAGTACTTCAGTGTACAAATTATACTAATCCTGTTTACTATACATCCTGCATTCCTTTTTATTTCAGAGCCAGGTGTCAGAATATAGGAATCATGGGCATTAGGAATAAGCATGTCTTTTTCTAGTGCAAAGCATTTTAGTTTCATTCTTCAGAAGCTTTTATTAGAAGTGTTCCATGAATACAAACCCACTATCCCGTCTTTTTTGTCTCTCATTCTTCAATTTATATACTTCAGAGGAATTGATTTCCTTCTTAATGAGTCAATTGTAATCAATACTTGCAATGAATTATAGCCATATTCTTCAACACTGCTCCGCGGGTTGATCTACAGCACACAGAACAGTCCGTTGAGCACCCAGATTGTTTACAATAGATTACTGAGTACTGTGAACTTTTTCCCTGTGGGCTTAAGGTCAAACAGTTAAAAACATAAGCTTTGCTCTGACTAAGGATTGAAAAGTGACTGACAACCTCTTATTGCAGAAACCCCCTATCATAAGTGACACAATGGCAGTCATTTTGAGGTTGGAGAATTAACTGTAGACTCATAATCCCCTCAGCTAGCAAGTTTCAAGAGCCTCTGTCCATTAGGAGGACTAAAAAAAATAATAAAAGAGCACCAACAACTTAAGCTAGAACTGTTGTGACATTAAGGTCATTCAATACAATCTTTAATACTCTCAGATCATGTTTTCAAGTACTATAAAATAGAGTAGTGTAATTTCCATTGTTTATTTACCTGTTTTGTCAGGGCTCCATTGGAATGGAAATAATGAGACCTTTACTTGCTAATGAGAATTACCTTTTCATATGAACTCAGTCGCTTTCAGCATCCTTATCAACAATTGCGTCTGCATAAGGGCATCTTTCCATTTGGCCTTTCCTTATTTGTCATCCTAATTAGACTTCTCTTTTCAGAAGGCCTCTAAGAGATGAAAGAATGACATTGACATAATTATCAGTCTGCCTGTTTTTAAGGAGCTGTCTACCCACCAGGTAAATTCAGGATACCACACCTATTAGCTGTTGCACATGGAAGTACTAAGACTCCAGGTTTCTCTCTGCAAATTGATATAGAAATAATTGGTATTGCACAATTAAATCTCATCATTAAGCTTTCCTAAGTCTGTATCTGACAAGTGGAAAATACAGGCTAGTTACTTGCTGATTATTTCCCAAATTGCCAGAAGTGGGACTCCATAAACACACAGTGTTTTAGAAGTAGGATATCTCAATCTCTTCCTGTATAAAACTGCTATCGTGAGTTAGTGAAGCAATATCCAAATTTATGGAAGTGTTTGTTCAGGGAGAAGCATACAAGATGAGAATAAATGAGGAAGCAGAAAATGATGAAAAATACATGCTGAGATTTTGTTTTCTCCAAACCAAGTAGGAGCTGCCAGTTATTTGATGCCCAGAATGAAAATGTCAGTGAATTCAGTCACTGATGGAAGGTCTGGGTTGATTTTACTTTTTGCAACATAAGGAATATAGAGGCTTTCAGTGACTTGACTGGGTTTGCCACCAAGCATTGGTTTTCTTCATCGCCTGTTCCATCAAGAGGAAACATACAGGTTGAGTTCCCTGAGACAGGACTCTCTACTAAATTCTTGAGGGTTTTTTTTTTTGTTTTACTTTTGGCAGTGTTGGTTTTACTCCTCAAAACTCCGAGATGAAATCCAAGTGCTAGACATAGTATCACAGCAATAACTTAACATGTCTGTTGTATTATCTGTAAGATGCCAGAGACCTTGAAATGCAAATAATGCTCCTGTTATGAAAAAAAAGTAAGAGTACAGCTGGCCTTTTGGAGGATGCCGAACATACTTGTCTCCAAATTATTTCTTTTTCCTTGCTTAAGTATCTAGTACTGTCATCTCTCCAATGACCCATGGTGTACTGTGTCTCTTCTCTTCTCAAAGCACCTTAGCAGCCAGAGCTGTCAATAGTTAAGGACTTTCTGAGTTTCTCTGGGGACCTTCAGTTACTGTGTGGTTCTGTTTCATTTTTCTACCTTGGTAGCAGACATATAAATGTAAGCAAACACACAAGTAAAAAAATTCCAAGGAATCATATATTATTCATTCAATGGTAATAAGCTTTCATTAGAAACAGATTTATTTCTTTCTTAGCTTTTTAATTATTAATGAGAACGCTTACAGAAATAATGTGAAAACTTATCTAATATTGATTTGTTTCCATAGTCTGCAGAATGTGGCTCTGAACTCTGATGCTTTATGAATTGGGATTTAGTAATTTTCCTAATTTCCTTCACAGACAATATTAATACTAAAATAATCTATAAAAATTTACTTTCTCCTATTTGAACATCTGTAAACACTCTTGTACTGGGCAAGTGTCCTGTGAAGTCCCATAAGAGACCCATACAAAAATACCTATGTATGTATCTCTCTAATCATACTCGATATGAACCATACTGGGTATGCTTGTTCAGTACATAATCTGTTTTGCCATCATCAAACAGTTAGAAGCAAACAGTCATTCAAAGCGTTAAGAGCATATATAATTTTGTCATGGAAATTTAGGGCATGTAAATGCATATTAGCAGACTCTCCAGTGTTCTTTCTCTCCGCAAACTGTTTTACTCTCTCACAAACAACAAACAGTGTGCATGTACCCCATCAAGTGGCATGATATCCACTTCCTTTCCATGAAATGTGGACAAAATTTTCAACCCATTTGACTGAATCCAAGACAATTTAACTTTACAGAGTAATTCCACGCTTTTCACTGTCAGAGTATAGGTAGCTGTTAACTCAAAAGGGATCAGAAATCATGCCTTCCAGCTTACCTTTCCTAAGTTAAGCATCCTCAAGGAAGGTATGTATATTCCAAACTGTAAGTCCGAGAAGAGGTGTCTAGACTGTATATGAAACAGTTCTGTCTACTCTGAAGATTAACAATTCCATCAGGTTTCTAAGCGTTGGGAAGAGCTCTACACAGCTCTTGTTGAATTTATGGGTATTGAATACAAATGGTAGGTGGTTCAGGATTAAGAATACACAGATCATGTTTAACTGGTAGTTCTATCTGGGGAACAGAGTTTATTATAATAATCGCTTTAATAAAAAAAAGAAAGAAGAAATCAAGTTATTCTATAATGTCTTGGGATACTTTGATTAGTTCTGCTGACAATTTTTCAACACCAAAATTACCCACTTCATAATATTTCTTACCTGAAATTATAGTGTAACATGCATAGAATATGATATACAATTTGTGCTGCATGGAGGTTGAAGCTATAAAAGTTCAATATTTAATCATAGTTTAATAAATAAAGCTAACATCATGTTCATTATATTTATACATGGCCATAAAATACTTATACTTAGTGCTGTCTGACTGCTCATAATTTACACACAACTCTTAAATGACTAAGAAATGGGAAAGTATACTATGAAACTAATCAGCAGATAAAAACTGAGGCTGTCTTAACGTTCTGTCCTGCTATCGTAACAGTTTTATAAAGGTAACCTGCCACCTTTATGAGGAAAATAAGCCCACAGAATGACACTCATATCTATGCATTATGTGTTTTTATCCGCACCCAGCTTGCCTGGGCACTGTGACGGCAGAGCTGCCATCCAGTTTAAGGTAGACCAAAATATTTCCACTAAAATCTTCACATGTATAAGGCTGTCACATACTGAAGTTTTTTAATGCATAGTTTTATATGTTCATCTGCTATTCATCAGCAGCACAGCCTTATAAACATCAGTATTAGAAAATTTAAGGACAAGGAAGTAAATGCTGCAGCAGTAGCAGAGAATTTCAAAGTAGTCCTCTTCATATTGCATGGGTAACAGACGTGAATTCTTAACCGTTGCTAGTGGAGGACAAAAGTTTTTCTATGCATTGCCTGGGTAAATTTTAAAGGCAGCATATAGACTGAGGATATATTTAAGTAAAGGTGTATGAGAGTTATGAATTGGAGCTGGTCTCAGATGTGATAGATGCAACAGAGGCACATGGAAAAATTGAGTGATTCTCACCAAAGCAGCAATTTGACAATCACATACATTTATCAAGATAGGTATTGTTTTGTTAAAAAAAAAAAGTATACAAAAAGTTAATTGTGCAACTGTTCCAGTATTCCACCTCCAAATCTGATCACCAAAAGTCCATTTTATTATCTGTTATTAAAGATACTGCATTTAAGAGACAATTATTTTGTTTAAATTACTTTTAAAGCTCTAGAAAGAGACCTGACCCAGTTAATATAAACAATTATGATTTTAATAGAGTTCATATAAAATTTTGCATCATTCTAAAGGCAGGAAAATTTTCCACAGACATTCAAACACGTGACTGATTATTACTAGGGTTGTAAAGTCAATATTATTTTTGAATGAATGAAGTACAGCTATATACTACAAGTGTAAGCCTGCAATCTTTTTAATAGGAGTTAAAAAACCCTCAGTCCTATTTTAAAAGGGATTTTTTTAAAGTGATTTAAAAAAACAAACAAACAAAAATAAACAACAAACCATCCTAAAAACACCATGCTCAGGAGTTTTTGTTTGAGATATGAAATTGAAAGAGGATTAGCAGGAGGAAGAGCGAGACAGAAAGCATAAATGGGTCACATTGTACCAAATTGTTTCCCTATGTGGGAGGGAAAACATAGTATTCTTCAACACCTTTGTCATTTGAGGCCTCTGCTGGTGATAAATAAAGGAAACTGAGAGTAGACAGCTTCGTGATGAACAAAGGGAACTTTGTCCTTCGAGCAGCAGATCACAGACTTCTGGTACTCCTTGCCAAAGCAGTTGCAGGTGCAGAAAGTGTCTGTGGCTTCAGGAGGAGAATTGGCAGTCACTTAGGGTTTCTAAATGGGGGGAGGGAAGGACCGTCAGATTTCTAGAAATGAAGATGATCTGAGGTTAGGAGAATATCAGAGAGTAGGGATCAGCTATTCTTGCTGCCTTCTTACTCTTTCCTAGACATTTTACTTTTGGTAATATTTGGGAAAGATAAAGGATTAGACCCTTGGTTTGAACTAGTGGATGCATTCTGAAATTTTTATGATGCAAAAAACATAAAAAGAGACATTCTTGTACCACCCCTTAAATCTGCCCAGCCGTGTGTGTGTAAAGGGATCAAGCCTGAGTTTATCAGAATGGAGTCTTGCCTCTTTGATTTGATGTTACCCAAGTGAACATGCAGTACAGCGTGGAATATAGATAAATCTTATCTTATAGAATAGCCCAAGTTGGATGGGACCTTGAAAGATTATCTGGTTGAACCTTAAAAACTTCCAGTGATGGGGATTCTATCATGTCCCCAGGGAGGCTGTTCCAGTGAATGATTGCTCTCGCTGTAAAAGGTGTGTCTGTCTTATATCAAAATGAAACCTCACCCAGTACAACTTGTACCTGCTGCCCCTTGTATTCTCCATGTGGCTCTTTGTGAAGAGACAATTTCCATCCTCTCTTTAGTCGTCCTTTAAGCATTAGAATCCTGTCTGTGATGAGTACTCCCCTGAGACTTCTTTCCTAAAGGCAGAGAAGACCTCACTCCTGTAGTCTTTTCTCATGGGGTAGATTCTTCAGTCTGTTAATCACCTCAAAATGGTAATCTTAAACTATTGCAAATGTTTTCCATTTTAATTACCCCAAGCAAAAATAAGTAAGACTAAGTTTGGCAAAAGGACTTTGAACTATCACTTGGAATTCTTTTATATGACTTTAATTATAATAAAAAAATGCCTTTATTATTTTTTGTCCCTCTGACACAATCAGTCTATTTTTGCCATATTAAAATTTTTACATTTCAAGAACTTAAAACTTGAATATGTTATGGAAGGTAAATGGGGGGGGGAGTGATATGCAAATATCACTATAGTTTATGAGAAGGGGAAGGCAGTTTATGGAAATATCACATGTCATTGTGCAGACACTATCTTGCAGCATTTCTGTGACTGGTAGATAGATTCATATTTGACTAGCAACAGAGAAGGAAGGGCATTTGCCCAGCTGGTGTTAGTGGTGTATCTTGCACTTATCATGCTGCATCGCTCATTGTCAATGAAATAATTCCTGGCACAGTTGTGAGTGGCTTTTGCACCAAAATGTCTGTCTTGCTGCTTAATATGTAGAGGTAACTGGGATAAGCAGATCATTCAGGTAGACACTGGCGTCTTTCTGTTGTTCCCCAGTACATTCTTCCTCCCATTTATGTGCTACTGTCTCTTCCTGCCCCTACCTACTAAAGGGGGAAATTGTGCACAGCAGAAACTCTCCACTTTCACAGTCAGTATTTCTTTTTTGGGGGGAGGATAAAAGTAAAAGGAGAATTTCACTGATTCATTATTTATATGACAATGATAGATAGGTCCTGCTGAAAAGTGAACTATTTATTTGATAACAATCTGCCATCTAATAATAACTCAGCAGGGAAGTGAACTAAGCAGCATATTCATCAGCAAAGGGGATTCCCAACCAAGTGATTATCTGCTTTCCAAATTTTATATTGAAAGCAGACTGCTGTGACTCACTGCAGCAGCTATCATTACTTGCAGTCTATGTAGACAGCAATCCCTATGCACTATGAATATTTATTGTCATAATGAGAGACCGAGTCATCTGATAATCTCAGTTCTAGTACTAGATATCCAGCATGAAATAACAACCTGTAGAATTGTTACCTCTTCTCTCTTGCTGTTTTGGTTTTGATTTTTTTATTTTTTTTTGCTTTTGTTTTGTTGGTTTGGGGGGGGGGGGGTTGTTTTTAATTCCTGGAACTGATCTGAATTATTCAAAGGCAGCAATACAATCTATTTTATGTGGCTGAGCCAAACCCCATTTGATCATGTTTCTTTATTTGTATTCTGTTTAAGTGGAATTCATGTCATGCAGCTAAATATGAATGGTGTGACAGAGCGCATCTTTGTAAAGTATTGCATGCTGTTGGGAAAGCTGAAATTCGTATTGCACTGAAAAATAATTTTCTGTATCTTCATGTAGCAACAGTCAACAAATTCAAAGCATGATTTTGTTGCTGAACTTGATAAAATTATTATGGAATTACATCAGACATGAATCAGTCTTCCTCATAAAGCTTGAACTGTAAAATATAGTCCCGGTCCTGCAAAGGCCACCACCTAAGAGAGACATTTGCACAGATCTCTCCAGCAACATCATTGCTGACGAAATCCACAGAAGTGCAGACATTTACAACTACAGACAATAAAGCAAAAGGAACAGCTTTAAAAACATTGAAGTATTCAAAACTGTAGAAAAAAAAATCAGATTTGAAGAATACTTCAAAGGTAGCTAGGGTCACGAGCACTCAGCTCTGGTGTGTTATAGGTGAAACACAGGACATACACAGGCTACCAAGAACACATAAGAAATTAAGAATCTGTGAAGTAAAATCTTTACACCAACCAATATGAACAAGATATTTCTCTGTTCTCATTTTCTTTTTTTTCCCCCCCAGCTTTTATTCTTGAGAGGTAACAAGTGAGGTGGTTGGAAGTTACTCTGACATGTAGTGACACCTACACAATGGCTGAACTGGACTCCATGGATTAGCTTTCTCCTTTTCACTTAATACTAAATAGTAGCAAATTTGTCAGCTGTTGAATTAATTTCCAGATAATTTGGCTAAACAAGAGGGTCAGGTTGTTTCAAGATGATTGCATATGACTGATTTATTTTACTTCAAAATCACACCCATGATTTAAAACAGTAAAAACCAATTGAAGTTGAAATAGAAGCCATTCCACCCAGCAGTAAGTTAACTTTAAGAAATGAAGGTGTATTTTTTTGAGATTGAGCCTACTTTTCATCTGATTTTCAAAATGTGACTGCATGTATTTTCTGTTTACCGTAACGGTAGGACGGTGGGAGGAGGATATGGTAATGATCTATATTTTAGCAATGAAGAAGCTCATCTGTGATTGCCACGAGAAAACTGGTTCTCGAGAACTGTTTCCTTAGAAGCAGTACTGTATGGGGCAGTGCTTCTGTGTGTGCTGCATTATAGAATGGTAGGATTTGTCTGCACTTAAAGCTAGGCGTGGATTTGACAAAGTTATATGTTCAATTAACTTAAGTAAACTTGTCGCTCAGAAGTTTGAAACTGATTGATTAAGTGAATAAATAATCTCGGTTGTTTTCATTAGTATCACATTTTCCTTGCATACTAAATTGGAAGAGATAAACTCAGGAGCACTCTAATGAATTGCTAGGTAGTTATCTAATGGTACCTTTCTTTTGGAATGTAATTCATCTTCTTCAGTTTAATTGACTTGTTTAGTCAAATATCACATTACCAAGCAGAGCTTTTGAAAAAGATATTTCAACAGTTTGCTAAACTATGAACTCATACATATCTAATGAGACTTCAAAGCAAAGCTTAATACATGCGTGTGGTGTAGTAGGAACTATTCCAAGCAGAAGAAACTGTTAGACAAAGGTAAAAGAGACTATTCTGTTTTGAAGTTTTCTTGTTATCCAACAACATGTATCCCTAGCAGCCTTTGAAAAGAAGACAAAAAAAGAAAAGCTGCAAAGTTAATTCCTTACCATCAGGAAAGTCGGACACCTTCTTCTGTCCCTCAGATATTTTTCTAAGAAAACACAATTTTTTTTGTTATCATTTGTGAAAGGTAAAAGAGGAATGACTCAATTATTTTTTCATAATCATGGAAGTCTAATGAAGATTTTTGGCTGACATTAACAAATATTTTAATTGTTATTTTTACATATAAAAAGGTATGTCTTGATTATCAAGGAATACTTTGTTAATGAG
This sequence comes from Chloroceryle amazona, assembly GCA_027560015.1. Taxonomy (NCBI): domain Eukaryota; kingdom Metazoa; phylum Chordata; class Aves; order Coraciiformes; family Cerylidae; genus Chloroceryle; species Chloroceryle amazona. The sequence goes on from JANHFX010156874.1 coordinate 66,975, forward strand.
ACAGCTAATGAATTTTTGTTATCAGAAGAGATAAAACAGTTTAAAATTGAGACTGAATTATTACTTAGACTGTACAATATTCATTGCGTTTTGTTTGTTTTAACTAATTCTGTAGAGTTAATCAAACTTTAGCTCCTGAGTGCTTTTCAGAAAAAAAAAGTTCATCTTTCTTAACTGTAGTGACAAGATCTTAAGATGATAGATTGCACATTTTCAAGAAAAACAAAGAAATATGTCATTTGACTTTCCTGGGATAGATATGACTAGACAACTGAGCAATGAATTTTTTTAGAAGATGGATTTTGCTTTGTGTCTCATGGTTGGGTTACCTTATATGTAATAAGAGATGAACTCTGCTCAGTGAGGTGTTCCTAATCTCTCTCTTCCGTGTATAGTTTTAATGATATACCTGACCTCACACTGCAGACATACAGGAAAATGTGTGAAAAACATGTTGCAAATATGGTGGAACTACTAATCTGTTTCAATTTACAAGGAAATTGTCTAACAGATTGAAAAGCTATTGGACAGAGAAAAGACAGAGCATTTGTTTAAACCTTATTTCCTTAAGGAACTAGATAAAAAAAAAAAAATCTCCATACAGATTAGAAGGCTTTTCTAAGGACTGAGTCAGATAAAGTATTTGGGGAAGCAATATTATCATCTGCAATGTAGACCTACATTACTGTAAGGAATTTGGTTCTTCACATACTTCCTACAGGGATTTTGTCCTCCAATTTAAAAGCTTCTCCCATATTCTACACCTGGGTCTGAACATTTTGCATTACACTTCTCTCCAGAACAAGACACAAAATATTACTTGCAACATTTTTATGTATCAGTAAATCCCTTTCAATTATAGGATAATACCTCTTGCTATTTTACTGGTAATATTCAGTTTCTCCAGTGAAGATCTGCATGGATGCAGTTTTTCCCATACAGATGTGGAAAAGAATTCATCCTGAAGATCTAGAGAAGTAAGATCCAAGCTGTGATAATATACAACTTACTATGTTTTTATTTGGAAAGCCTGGCCTTTTTCCTTTCATATCCAACAACATTTAGACAAGATAAGAAAGGTCTTTGCTTAAAAGATTTTAAGATTGGGGGTTTTTTTGTTCTCTTGTTTTGACTTTTGAACTTCCTCCTAAGAGGTATTGTAATGATAGTTGCCTTTGAATTGCTGTGATATTTAATGCAATATACATAAGGGCAATGTGGCTGAATTTTCAGCCTGAGATCTATATAAATGCTACAAGTAGCTGCTGGGATAATGATTCATATTTTATCATTACTAATACCCAACCAGCGTTGGTTCTTATCTGACATTTCACTGAAGTTGGGTGTGCTCAGATGGGTTTACAATTCAAATGTTTAATGGATAAAACACCAAAAATACTACTTTTTTTTTTGTGATCCAGAAAAAAATCCCACATAATTTGCTGTGTATGTTACATTAAGCTGCTTAAAGCAAAGGGCTTGCAGCAGTAAAAAGTTTACTATACTCTTCTTGTGCTGCTTAAAAAGTTTATGTTATGTCCTCACTTAAGAGAATCAGAAAAATACAAAGAAGCAATTTGGTGAAAGTCAAATCAAGTAGAAACAGTGATGCAAAACTTGCCAGAATTCCTGTTTTATCCTTTTCTGCTTAATGTGTAAAATGCTCAGTGTCAAAATACATGTATATCTAGTGAGCAGCAGTATTCATGCTCCATTCCTATAATCCTGTAATGCTTTTTTTATTATAAAATTAGGAATTTTTTTGAGAGAGTTTATGAATAGTTTAAGGCAATCAACCAGAACAGGATAGATGTTAGCTGAACAACCTTGGATTTTCATTAATACCTGAGTAACAACCTACGTAAACACAACATAAATACTTGGCTGTATTGAAGTTAATGGAAGTTTTGTCATTAATCCCTTTGTGCTCCAAGGACTTCAGGCACAAATCCTATTATAGTTATTTCAGAAAGGTTATTTCATAGATTTCTTGATGTAAAGTTTACTGTTAAACAAGCGAATGGTATTGTCATAGCTGACCTGAATTTATTCTATAAAATTCTGTTCTCCTTTGAAGTCAGTTAATGATTTATTTTCTGTCACTCCTGAATCTACCTTAATGCACTATTATGCATGGCTGATGTTTCAGATGTATTACATCACTCTTTGCAAGACTTAAGCTTTATGTTGGCATCAAGTATTGTCTGGCACAATCCATTTAGCTACTGTATTTCAGTCCCTAAGCTTTTGATGAATCTAGAATCATGACTTAAATATTTACCATTTTCTGTTGAAGTGTGTTACAAGAAAGAGATTATGCATGCAGAAAGTGTGTAGGGATTTTGAAGATAACAAATGATACATCAAGCACAGCCTAATGTGGTTTTACTGGAGTAGAAACAGTGGTAATAAATCACCTGCCAATGTTGATAATAAAATACTGCATTGGCCTCCATCAGCCACAAGAGAAAGGTTAAATGTTATTTCTCACAATAACCATGTGGTCTTCATTCCTGACATCTTTGATACTAAATTCTGTCATTATTTTCTGTAGAAACTGTAATCTTTATAAAAAAAAAAATATTCCATTAAGAATAAAACCTGATGCCTGCTAACCACCAATATCCCTGACAAACCTTCATCCATTTTACGGTTATTGTACCATATAAATTGTCTTTCATTTTGGGGTAAATACAGCCTTCCCTGCAGAAGCCAGAATGTAGAGCTTTGAATTCCCCATGACCATCTTTGGTTGACCCTTGGATGATTTGTTTCATAGCCACTAGAGTTGTTCTGTGTAGTTTAGTGCTTAAGGCAGTCAAGAACGGTGTTGTTAACCTTTACAAACCCTTTATTTATTTATTTATTATCTCGTTTATTTGTGAGATGACTTGTTAGATGGTGTTTTGCACAGGGGAGAGGGAGAGAGAGTTCTTTCTGGATCTCAATAGGAAAGGCCCAGAAATAAATGGCTTAATAAGATAACTGATTTGATAAGACTGAATAAAAAACGAAATCCAGACAATGAGTAAGTCCTGTGTTCCTTAAGATGCTGGGCACCCTGTGTTTGCACAGCGTCAGATGGAGTGCAGATGGATTTTCCCATGGCATGCTGTTCAGACAAGAGCAGATCCTGTCTGTGGAGTGAAGCTCCACTGTTTTGGTCCTTTGAGCTAATAAACAATTTTCCTTACGAGAAAACAACCTTATTCTCTAAGGATGTTCTCATGCAGTTTTAGATAAAGGCAAGGCGAGGCAGGTGGTGTAATGGCTGGTACCCAGTGGGAATTGCCCTTAGGCTCCTCTGCTACAAGGAGCTGGCATCCTGCTGCCAGAGGGTTTGTGCAGCACAAGGCATCCCTGAGCCTACTCAGCTTAACCCTTAGAAATGCAGTGGTCTCCTGGTCAGGATCAATACAGATGTTTCCTATGCTACAAACTATATTCCTGCTGTTTCACCTTTCTATTTTGGCAGGCTAGGATTTTATCAGTATAGAGCTTCTACTTTTTAAAATGTTTCTGTTCTAGTTATCTATGGATTAGGATTTTAACATGTTTTCCATATATTCTTCCTGCTGGTTCCAGGGACCACATCAGGGACAAACCTGAAAAAGAAGAGCAGGATATATGAAAGAGAAGCTCATCAGTCTGTTCTTTGCAGTAACGTTGTCTTCCAGATGCACATCTATTGGGCTGACCCAGCCCACCTTCTCAAGGTACGACAGACAGATGTTATGCAACATCAGCATTAAGCTTTTGTCATTGCAAAGAAGTTTATTGAACACTCAGTGGCATTTCCCCCTTAATGTCAAATCATCCTTGATGATCCTGGCACAGTATTTCTTGTAGAGAAGGGGTTTTATCCCCTCTTTTCATTTTCATAGCTATGATGTCAGGCTCAGTCTGCTGTTTCATCTTATGACACTATGAGCTGGATCAGTAAACCGAGTGAGACATCAGATTTTCAATATTATCTCTAGCAAAGTGAATGGAATTGGCATCTGCAGAAAACTGGCCCTCTGCTTCCAAACCAGGCCTGTGGAGTCAAACCCCCTTTATACTTCACTTCCCAGTTTGTACTACATTCATCAGTCAAGCCATCTCTCCGTTATCCAGCTAACAAGATAATTTATATATACTTGTATATCATGATCAGCATATGAATGAATAAGTGTGTAAGAGAGGGTACATTTGCAACTGGGAATGAAGATTAATGGGAGAAAAGGGGTAGATGAGAAGAACGAGGTAGAAAAAGCAGTAAAAGTTGTGTGTTGTTTGTTTTGTTTTTTTCTAGAGTAAAAGAAATAAGACTAGAAAAGACAGTAGAAGGAATTTAAAACATAATACAGGCTAGAGGCTAGAGTTGCATAGTTTTCACCAGAAATTAAATGGAAGACACTGGATTTATGGAGCCATAGTAAATTAACACAGTAAATGGACCGAGTCTGTGTATGCCATTAGAAATATTATAATGCAGTTCTCCTGTAAGTTTCTCAGAGTATCTGAAAAGGAAAGAACATTTCTAGTTTCCCTCTTCCTTTATCTTTTTATTCTGTATTATACTAGAATTTTCCTTCTAAAATGATTGGAAGACTGTATCTCTTTAATACCACCCCTTGCATCCTCTTTCAAGATCCTTTGCTGAGCTCAGAAGTCTCATTAGGTCTATAAATGAGAGTAAATATGTCATTTTTTTTTTATTCTCAATATGTTAGTGTCTATATTGCCTACAATATTGGAAGTGTCTGGCTTTGCAATGTTAAGGTTATTTTTGTCAGATCTAGTCTCAGTTGCTTAAACAGCAGTTTATTATGTAAAAAAAAAGACATGCTAAAAGGCAGTTAGAAAACAAGAAGCTCAAGACTGAAGCAGAAGTGTGCAAAAGACATTTGTGCTATAAATGCAATAAATAAAACATTTAATTCTCTCTACTACACTAGGGAAAGCAAACCACATACCTGGTTTTGTATGTTAAAATTTGAGTAAAAATATTTTAGTGTTTGATTATTTCCTTAATAGAAACCTCTGCTTAGGTTTTAGTGAAGAGAGGTGAACTCCTTATGTACATGCTGTGTAATGGATCAAGTTTCCTTGTTGAAATCTCTGTGTGTGTCTAGAGGATGCTTAAGATCATTAAAACCAGCCATTGATATTTAGTAGCTTCTATTTAAATCATTAGTTATCTAGGGTACCCCTATATTCAAATTAGTTTACAAGTTTTCATAGTTTCCTAATTATACTTCCCCATCATGTTCCTAATCTCAAAGGCAGAAAATCTTAAAGGAGTAACAATTTCTTATTTTATTTAGAGATGGAGGAAGGTTTAGATTCTTCCCTCAAACTCCCAGCCTAAAATGTTGCTCACTTAGAAAGCTAAGCTTTTATTCCACCTGCCAAAGGCATAAATTTCACAACATTTATTAAAAAATTGGTCTTCATGTTACTTATGAACTTCAGATTTAAGAATGTACATTGCCAGAAATTATGGAGAAAGGAAACGGGAAGTTCTGCTTATAGTTCTCATTAATAAAAAAAAATAAATTCAAGGCTAAGCTGTTTTTCTTTTACAAAGGTGCTTAAACTACTCTGTCATTGATCATTCCCAATGCAACCGTGTTGATACTATATAGTCCTTTCTGCATGAAAGCAAAAATGATCATTTTAATTTGATGATACTGAAGTCTTTGAAAATTCAGTTTGTAGGATTTTTTTCTTGCCAATTCATCATACAGGAGAAGAGTACAAAACTTCATAGCTGAGAACCATTCTGTAAGCGTTATTGCTTTGAAGTGATTATTTCTGTTTCACTTTCTAAGATCATTTTTCACCATCTGGATAGATTTCATCTGAGTCCTTTTACTTGGTAATTTTATTATTGTTAAGGTCCTTTAACATCAGAACAGTCCTGCCCTGATTTTTTTCAATTGTCACATCTTTCTGGTGTGAAAAATGCTCAAATAGCTTCTCCAACCTGAAATCACACCAGAAAAGTCTGTCATAAAAGATCATTTATACAAATACCCTGCAGAGAGTGGATGATGTTACCACTATTGTAGAAAACCAGAATGGTTTGGTTTGGACCTTTGAAGATCATCTGTTCCACCATCCACAGCCATGGACTGGGACATGTTTCAGGAGGTCAGGCTGCTCAAAACCCTGTCCTACCCAACCAACTATTCCAAGGAATAAGTATCCACACCTTCTCAGGGCAGTGTATTTAACTGCCATGTTAAGAAGTCCAATGTTCAAATCTCATTGCTCAGAAAAAGTATCCTGCTTATTTTAGTGAAAATAATATATGAAAAATGATCACATTATTCAACGAAGGAGGACTTCTCCATTTGTCTTGTGATGTTTATGACCATCCTTCCATGATCATTGTCATTGTTGTTCACGGCTCTGATACTGTCTGAATCTGATACAGGGGATGATATATAATTGTGTTGCTATAGAGTGGAAGATGAATTTAGTGAGGTGTAAAGTGGAATGGAGGTGTCAAAATCTTGCGTTGTATCCTGGGATGGCAGGTTACAACATAAGATGGCAGAAATTCCTTTGGAAGTGAACTAGGGGTGAGGAATGGAAGAGCTAAAAGAGGGGAAAAAAAGCAAGAGCAGGGAACAGATGTAGATGGAGGTGGATTCTTCATGAGATCCTGTTATATCAGTTAATTATTTTCAGCTTGTTAGTCAAAATATGTTTTACTTATGTGATGCACATGACATTTGTGACTGACTTAATTAGTCTATCAGAGTCTGTTGCCAGTTTTAATCAGGTTGTCAGATCTAGTCTCTAGAGCCATAATGTAAACAATTCACAGGCTAGCAACTACTGTATGAAACAGTGAAACATCTCCAGACATCTGTGAAGCCTTCAATTGCAAAACTTCATGGTTTTGTTTGTTTGGGTTTTTGCTTGTTTGTTTTTTGTTTTGGTTTGGTTTTTTTGGTTGGTTGTTTTTTTTTAAAACATTTTCTTTTAAATTTGGAACTCTACTGCTTTTGCAAAATTTGATTGCAGACCTAAACATTTTGAATGATACCAGTTTGTTTCCAGGACCTTTGCAAGTTCCTCAGAAGAGCTTATGCTTCCCATTGAATCCATGCAAAATGTGATTGTTTCAGATAAGATTCATTAACAGTTTTAAGGTATGCCAAGTTCTGAGAGAATCCTATTGCAGCTTTTTAAAGAAATGTGAGATTTATTTTGCATTTACTCAGTGCAGTGCCCAGGATTTAATATCAAAACAATATTTCTCAATCCATAAACCTGCACCAGACTCTTTGTAGTAGACTACTAGTAGTGATTATTTAAATAACCAATTTAAACAAGTGATTATTTAAATCAATTTAAATAATAATGTAGTGATTATTTAAATCCTGAGGGGAAAAAGAAGAGAGATATATTAGCTTGTGGTTTTGTTTCAGAATGTTGGCTAGTCTTGATTCACTTATTGTCATTATTTATTAATGGAACTAGCAGCAGCTGCTGACTGGTAGGTTAAACACTTTACATTTAGACTTAAGTTCAGAACTCTGGAGATTCTGCTAAACCCGTAATGTTTTTATGTTCCTCAGAGGCAAGTTTATGCAATTTTTCTACAAGGCATATTTCTCTTCTAAAAAAATCCACTAAACTTTACACCAAAGAATTTCATCCTATAAAACACTACTTGACCTTTTTTGCTTTAAACTTACGCATGGCTACATTTTGGATCAATAATTTATCTGTGGACATCTTCAGCTTTTTTTCAGTCAATTCACAAATGGCAAAATAGATGTAGTTTATTTAATAGACAATTTGCTGTTAGATCTAGAGAATATCAATTACTGTATACAATAAAGCTATACCAGGTTTTTGTCTCTGAAGCAAGAAAAATTGGATACTTGCCATTGGCATATAGAGACGTATGAGATAGGGCTGCTTCCAGCTGAGATATGAGGGGACAGAATCAGTGTTGGAATAAGTTGGCCTGATTTCATTAAATGCAAGTGGAGTTGTGCCCACTTATATCAGCAGCAAATTTGAAAACATATCCATATGGCTTCTACATTTATAATGGAGAGTCTCCAAAGCCAGTGGTCCAGAGATGGCAAGGATTAATTGAAGCACATGATTTTTATTTCACTGATCTGAATAAAGTAGATCTTCCTCCACAAATGTCCATGAAAAATATGCATACATCTTTAGCACCTATTCTCTAAGTTACTTTTTGAATTATTAGCTGCATGAATTCTCACTGCATTTTGAGGTGGAAGAGCTTTGCCTCTTAGGTCACTGAAATGTGAATGAATGGAATGTGTATAAATATTAATGGAAAAGCATCTCTATCTGACTTACCTAGTTTATAATAGCTTCTATTTGTTATATATCTTAAATCATGGCTTCTTTTTTTTCACCAGCCTACATAACTTTCTTCAAAACCTTTCCCTTTATAATTTCTTTAATAACTTTGGTTTTGGTTTGCTTCATTTTTTTCCTTATTCAATCAAATTTAAAATGCTTTAGAAATAATCAGTACATGTGGAGGTGATCACCAGCCAATTGATTATAAAACAATGTATAACCATGTAGCTTTTATCCAGGTCCATATGCAGTTAATTTCTCCTTCCCACCTCCTCCCATTCATAAAATGTTAGGGGTTTGAAGAGACCTCTAGAGATCATCGAGTTCAACCCCTCTGCCAAAGCAGGACCACCTAGGTCAAGTTGCACAGGAACGATCACATTACAGGCTTTGCCTGTAACTGTGTCACATAGACAGGTGTTGTGATTCAGGTTTTGCTCATCATCAAGTTGCAGTGCCTACCTTCCAACGTGTTTGTGTATGAGAAAAAAATAAAAATGAATAAATTTCTTTTTAAAGGATCTTGACCAAACCAGAATACTCTACACAGTGGTGACCCTCAGTTTCCTTTAATGTCTAAAGTGAAACTGTTCCTAACTCTATTATGCTTCCTAAATATTACAGACTTACTTGAGTTTATCATTCTTTGCTGTGTCAAATGAGCAAAGGTGGGACTTATGAACTTATTGATGTTAAAGGGTTGCTGGATGCTTACCTGAAACAGTCCCAGTCCCGTTACTGCAGGGCTGGTATCCGTATTGCGAGAACTAACATTACAGTTGACACAGGTTGGCAGTTAGATGTTTCCTCAAGAAGGGCAACTGACAAAGTGTGTGGATACTGACCTATGTATTTTCCCTTAGAGGTTTCCTGACAGGTAAGGTTGAGACTTGCAGAAATGTCAGGAAGATGCATGTGACCAGAGGATGCATTTCCTATGGCTGAAAAGGCTCCTGCATGTCAATCCCATTCTTTACATAGATATAACATTGTTTTCAGGACTCATTTGTTTATGTTTTCTTTCTAGTAAGGGACAAAAATATTAGTAGAGATCTATGAAGAAATTTTGTTAGTTTCTGTGAACTTTGAGTAAAAAAACCCTTTGTTAATCTATGCAAATGCTTTATCTCAGGAATGAAATTTTGGTTTAGTCTTCTCAAGCATGGTGACAAATAAATTATGATATTGTAATATTGTATTCTTATTCAATTCTCTATATAATTAATATAGTTGAAATTATGTAATTATGTTTTTTCAGACTGAATAATTTATATTAATTACCCCCCCCCCCCCCCCCAAATCTATGCCCTTTTTTTAGTGCTGTAAGGCTTTAATTCAAACTTGATTGCAAAGAGTCCACATTAGTTACCACCACACTCACCTACTTGGCTGTAGAGAATCGTCTTTCAAATAACCATGTATAGCAGGATGAACAAAGCCACATGCTATTTCTTTCCAGAGATATATTTATGTGCACTTCAAGTAATTTCCAAAGTAGAAATTGTTTGTTATGTCTTTTGCTTTTGCTTTTGTTTTTTTTCACTTAATTTTGCCCAATGAACACCTCCAAATTAAAATAAACTTGTGTCATAGCCACTTCTAAATTCTTTTTGGTCCACTGAGGCCAGTTTTGCATTCTTTTTGGATGGACTTTTTCTTACTTCTTTATAAGCCACAGGGAAATAATCAGTGACTTTATAAATATCCCATGGATTATCTACTTGATAGTATTTTCTACTTGTCTAAGAGTTGTGATGATGTTTCCTTGAGCTCATTGGGGTTTTGTGAAGGAAGTTCATGTAAATATAGCTCCTCCTGGTAACACTGAGATGGCTAAATATGGCATTGTTTTTTATTTCAGTTGATATGGCAACGGGGGCCAGTGTGATCTAAAAAGTAACCAGTGTCCCCCAGGAAAAAAAAAAGGCAGCATTTTGAACAAATCGGAAGACAAGGACAATGGAAAGAGGAATAAAAGGATAAGGACTGTACTTGATATAGCCCTCCATCGGACACATCTTCTTGCAGACACAGAAACTGTGTAAATTGTTCAAGGAATTCCAGAGATATTCTCAGCTAGAGACTCAGATCTCGTAAAGAGTCAGGAAATACAGTTGCCAAGGTAGAGAGAACTACATAGTCCCTGTCTGATTGGAAATATCTGTTCTCTGGAAATTTTTAAACTATTTTATTTATCAGTTCAATACTTAAACCTTGGGAGAGAGAGTTTCAAGTCAACCTGCTTTACTGGAAAAGAAACTAGAACCAAGATTTTTACCCTTTCATACTATTGTCTTATTTATTTTTCGCATACAGAATATTAGTGTGTTTTTCTGTCTTCTGCAGAAACTGTTTTACTTAAATGCATATTCAGTGAGACAGAGCAAATTACTTTGTAGCCAATTTTTTAGGGCACCTATGTGACAGGCGAAACCCTGGGCTCTTGTTTACATTTACTTAGTAATAAAACACTTTATGCAATACAGAGCACATGCAGAATACTTTATACCCCATTAGCACTCAGCAGTAAAGTGGCAGACCTCAATTTCTGTTGTGAAGCAAGTAAAGCAGGCAAACATGAACTTAGGTCTCCTTTTGCAAGTTAACTCTCCTGTCCTCTTCTCTGGAAGCGTGTTATTTCACATTTCTCTTTGCTGCCATTTGAAGAGGTTTAAACCCTGCTGCTCATTTTCAGTTAAGATTCTGCAAATCTAGTGATGAACTTCCATTCCTTTTAGGTGAGAAATTCTGAAAGATGCTGCTTCTATGTTAAGTCAAAATTATCTTTTTTTTGAGCAAAGAGCAAATAGGGAAAAATCAATCTGCTGGGTAATCTATTGCTCCCATTAGAAGGAAGAGTACAGAGTCATCTTGCAAACTGAAGAGTTTATTTCCATGGGGATATTAAGCAGGTTGTATGGAATCCAGCAGTATCACACCACAGAGGTCATCAACTATTTCAGCTGTGTGCAATACTTAAAAGTTGTCCAATAACTTGACATTAAGGATTGTACTTGGTTAGTTAATACATAGATACTTTAAGTAATGGATGGAAGGACTAGTACATATTATCACAGATCTGAAGAAGAGAAGGTTGTTGGCAAAAGATGAAGTAAATGAAAATGAATGTGCTTTCAAATCTTATATAACATGGTTGACAATTGGGAACATTGAGAAAACAATTAGTGTATTCCAATTATATAACAATTAAAATAGATAAGAGGTTTTGGTTTACTTATTTAAATGAATACTGTAATGTTTTTTCTTTTAGAAAGAGCATAAAAAGAAGAAATAAATGTTTGGGGGTTTTTTCCTAAGCACGATTGCAGGTATGATATCCTCTAAGAGTGAAAGTAACTCTCTCTTTTTTTTTAGAATTAAGCCTTTCTCACTGAAAAAAAAAACAAACAACTTCATAAAAGTAAACATTAAAAAAGTAGCAATTTTTTCAAGTATGTTCTTTTGACCAGAACAAAAAAATCACCATCTATGTTGTTACATTTTTACACTACTTCAAGATAGTTATGCATTTATATGCCCTCTTTCAACATCAGAAAGTTTTGGTAATGTTATAGAATTAAGTGCAGCCCTCCTATACATGCAGAATTGAAGCCTCTGTAATCTGCTTGAACATTTGAGCCATCTGAGAAATTAGTTCTACCTCAGGTGCAGCTGGTTCTCCATCAGCCTGTGGGCACAGCGGGAGCAGGGCCAGGAGAGAGCCAGGGTGCAGCTCCTGGGGACTGAGTTCAGTGGGCAGAGCCAGGGTGTTGAAAAGTGTATCTGCCATCGGAGTAGGTCAGGAGCATCCGTTCTTAGTTGTCCTATTATGGGATTCACCTCAAGATTTCTCTGGTGTGATGCATTATTTGTCAATAAGATTTACTTTGTGTTTGTGCAGCATATTTCGTTTTCTTATTTCACTACTAGTTCTGTCAGAGCTATTCTGGGAAAATTGCTGGACTCCTGGGACCTCAAAAACTGGTTTCTGTGGTCTCTTTCATTCATAGAATCCTGTTCAGTTACTGCTTATTCAACCTCAATTTCTGCCTTTAGAGCAGCCACCTGGAAATTTTCTCTGCCCATTTGCCACATAGAATTTAAATTATTGCTACCTATTTTCTCAAAAAGGAATCTTGACAGATAAAAATATAGGGAAAATTGGAAAAGAGCAGGAAATATAAATAAAGTATGTCAAATTTCTTTTGAGGGAAAAGGAATCACACTGGTAGTGGAGGTGAAGGTAGACACAGATGTTCCCAGTATGGTATTAGGGCTGTGAATACATACAACCTCTAGGAGGGTGAGAGGTGAAAGGGGGGTTTAGATGCTGTAGCCATTTTGGCTTAGGAGGAATGAAGTCTTTGGGGCACGAAACCAAGGACTAGCAGGTGCCCTGCTCATTTTGTCTAGAGAATATTTACCTGATAGTTTTATTGACAGAAGGAAACATGACGTGGAAAAACTTATCATCCTTAGTGTAGGGCCTAAGGTGGGAAACATCCCTAAAGCAAATCTGTTGTTTCTACTCCTTCAGCTCCACAGGTGCTTTGAGCTGGGCCACCTGAACATGATAATTAGCAGATCAGGCAGTTAATTGAAGCAGACCTTCAAAAGCCTCTGTAGGAGTTGCTTAGTGAGGAGGGTTTTTGTATTTGTTAAGCAGCCAGTCAACAACAACAGTAAAGAAGCTCTAAGTTTACTGAAGAGCACTCTATAAGGTGGGTCTAACAGCTCAAAGAAGGTAGTAGTGATAAAATTAATGGATTAAGCTGAATGCTGAAGAATAAATAGAGAAAAGTACCTGTGATGTTAGTAAATTATTGAAAAAAAAAAATGAGGTGAAGCTAGAAAAAATATGTGTATCTGTGGAGTGGGTTTTATTTATTTTAATTGCTTACTTTTCAGCTTCTACGCCAGCATGTTTGTATGTGTGTAAATGTATCTATGTATCTTTCTAGCATATCAATGTAGTATCAGGCAGAACTTGACTGCAAAATTGTTTCATTTCATAGTAGTTTTCTGAGGCATATGTATTTGAAATGTTAAAGCAGGTATGAGGACATGTAGTTGTTACCTAATAACAATAAGCAATGTACATAAGTATTTTAAATCTTTGAATTGGTTTTGTAGGTGGATTAATGGTTCCAATAACCCAGTACTCTACAGGAAAGAATGACTGCTTCTATGGGCTTTTCAAAGGTGTTTTGTCTGTATCTTTTTCCTTTTTATTGGAGGCTTTTTAAAGCCTTGTAAAATGAAGCTTTAGCTAAGGCAGGGTTTTCAAAAGACAAAACCAGAAATTTACAGAAAGCTTCTTTCCTCTTGCTAAGGAGTTGATGCAAAACTTCTTCAGAGATAAATCTCCATGCTTAATTTTATGATCTTAGCTCACTGAGGGCACTTATTTCTGTGAGGCCAAGCTGGAAACTAGTACCGTGTTGTATTGTGGTGATGTGTATGAATTTAGTAGGAAATATTTTTTGTTTGGCTAAATAAACATCTCTTGAATCACTAAGGATGAGTGATGTATTCCAGTGTCTGAATTTGGGATCCTCAAACATCCAAGGGTTGGCATTGAAGTGACCTGAACTTAAAAGCTGTTTGAATATTCAAAATGGTCCTTTTGTAAGATTTTGGTAATACAGATATGCTTCTAAGGTGATAAGAATATTGCTTTGTAATGTAATATATAAATATAATGTACTGAACAGCATAAATAAGGAAACAGTATTTCTTCCTTTTGGAATTGGAAGTGCTGTGTATTTTTGGAATGCTATGTTTTTTGCAGCCTGCTTCTAAAAAAAACTAAAACTAAAACCCCCTCTCTGTTGCTCTGCCTAATCTGAAGTTTTGTAGCTGATATATTGTGTTGGGAATCACTAGAGGAGACGGGGTAATTGAGTTACTTTCTTGATGGAGAGTTTTTCTTCCACTAGGAATTAGATTTATGCTTTAGCTGAATTTGGTAGCTTTTGTTGTATCTTTATGGCATTCATGTAGAGATAACTGTGTAATTTCCTTTAATCTCGCATAAAATATTAATTTTGTGCACAACTTTCATCTTTACAGTGTACTGGATTTATGATGAAAATTCCCAGGAAGAATTTGAATGCCATGCTTATTGGGGTGCTACCTGGATCCGAGGTAAATCTGTTTCTGTGCAGTTCAACATGGCATCATTGACTGATTGTCTAATTAACTGTAAACCTGTATTTTCATATTACTGATGAAACATGAAAGATCAATTGAAGCAGAGAAGTGTGGGGAAAGAAAGAAGAAAAACTTTTATGAGTGACAAATACAAGTTATAAACTCAGGTGCTTATTTTACTGTAATAACACTTGCACGCAAATATTTTTTTCTGTGGTGGAAAACTGTCTACCCAGAGAAATGTTCTAAATTGTATCTGATCAAAGAAAGCATTTAGAAACAAACTGGTGAATTAATACTGAGTTTGTGAAGTCCTTTTCTCACACTTTAAAATGGACAGGCTTACTAACTTTTAGTATTCAACTCAAGGTTAAAATTGTGACATTATTTACAGCTGGAGGGATGTCAGTATTCCCAGAAGAGTTCTGAAAGTACACTCTGCACTGTGTTGATGTCACTTAACATGCATTTAAAAGAAAAATAATCTTTCCAATCTCCTCAGGAGGGACTGTATCTTTTTCTCCATCCTTTAATAAGACTTTCTGAGTGTTAGTTTAATTAAAACAGAGAGATTACTTAAACGGTGACTTTCAAATTGATTTCAATTAAAAATAATCCAAGATCATAGTTTATTTTAATTCTTTGATTGCTGTTGGTTATCTCTACATTTTTCTTATGACAGTTAAATATTAACAGCAATATTCTCTTGATACCGAAGATGATGTATAAAATCCCCCAAGCATTTAAAACAAGAGAGAGCTCCTAGCACATACTGATGCCATGGAAACCAATATTTACTCTGATATATCAGGAATAACCTGACATCTGGATTTGTCAGTGGTTTCACATTTTATGTAGGGAAACATGCACTCATCATAGCATGACACTACAACAATAACAACAAGAAGAAGAATAGAATCAAAGAAAACCCCACATCATTAGACAGAAACAGTGAAGAGTTGTTGCTAAACTCGCAGTACATGATATTTGGTAGTACAGCATTCAGTGCATTTGTGAATGTGTTACTTCTGGATGAATTCCTACAGTCAACATCTCAGTAGCATGTGCTGCTTCAGGGACCAACAAATGAACCTCCTTCAATGTTCCTCTCTTCTAAAAACACTATTGGGAGGGATCACTTCTCTGTGAGCTGGGCAGGGAAGAGAGGGTTTGGGTTTTTTTGCAGACCTGAGGAGAGATGTGCTATCTAATGCATGAAACTACTCGGTTGTTGAAGGTTTACCCCTGTGGCTAGCAATGGCTGTTCTGATTAATTTATTTCTGCAAAGATGGAAAGGACAGCTAGAGGAAGTAGTTGTAATTTACAGAGGAAAGGGGAGCTTACACCCTTCCCCCTGGGACACTCTCTGTATAGATTATAATCGCTGGGTTTTTAATTCAGCTGTAGGTGGTGGAAGTAGTTCTTGGAAATGTAGCTATAAATCGTGTGCCTACTTAGCACAGGAATATAATTTCCATCCATACTAAATGTGATGACAGTGAAACCCAAATTTTGACAACTGTCCCCCTTTCTTTGAGTAGCTTCATAAAGTATTCACTGGAAAGCCATTCTGACTAACAATAGGTTAAAGCACAATTACTTTGTCTTCATTATCTAACTTACTGCGGGTGTTCTACAATAAATGGTGTGTGCATTTGGTAATAAGTGTTTTAATAATAGCTGCAGTTATTCATGTTATTTTTTATTCAAAATAAGAAAACTCTAAATGGTTTTGGATTTTGTGCACATTTTTTTTTAAGTATTTGCATATATCTGTTTAGTTAGTGACTGAAGGACAAAACAGGTCAATGGCTGTAGCAATTGTCTGTTGATGGATGAGGATATGACCCACTTAAATGAGTATTCAAAAAGCTTGGCATAATACAGAAGAGAATTCACTTGCTCTCAATGTGTCCAGTATTGCTTCAAACCAGCGAGTGTGAGTCTAGTCTCAAGTAAGCTGAATTGTTGTCAGCTGGTTAAGTAAACAAAAGGTCTTCCTTATGTCCAAGAGTACAATTCACACATGGAAAAGGGCTGCAAAACTTACCTTAAATGTTTTTCCTAATGGAATATTCTGACAATTGGCTCACTTCTTATCAAAATGAAGATGACCATCCTGGTAGCTTCTTTCTGATGGCTATGTCAGAACTGTGCCCATTTAAAACTTAAGATAATGCAAATAAAATTTGGGTGTTAAAGATGTCCTGCCATTGATCAGTGCTCTAAAGCATAGTCCCTCTCTTCCCTGCCTGTAAAGGTAAGAAAGTTCCCCTGTAAACAGGAAATGTTAATGTTTTCTGAAATTTTAAGCAAAGTTTTACTTTGCTCCATGTAGTAACTTACAACATTCTCTGCAGTATTATCAAATATCTACTGAAGTTATCATACAGGGATGTGATTTAGTTGATACATACCTGAAGGGGCTTCTGAAATTAGACAGTAAATCAATGACTTCCACTCAAATGATTG
>JANHFX010156874.1:84046-115320 GCA_027560015.1 Chloroceryle amazona
TATCAGCCGAATTAGCAGGGAAAAAATCAAGTGCTTTCATTTGAATGTGCCTGAAATATGTACAGATTTAGTACAAAACTGTTTAAAAATGATTATAGTAGTATTCTTTGCTTTGGCCTAATATGAAAACTAGGGATGTACTAGTGCTGCTTCTATGTTCAGACTAAATCATTGCTTTCATAGTGTATATATATCAAAGTATCCTGTATTTAAGACAAAAAAGGGGAGGAGAGGAGAAGTGTGTGTGGAGGGAGGTGGAGCAGGAAGGAACTGTGACGGTTCATAGCACCCTGAGTTTAGGTTAGTCAAACTGAATTGCTTCTTTGAATGTAGCTGTTTGCAAAATTCTTTAAAACAGACCTTAGCTTTCTCTAAAACAGTTTTTCATAACTAAAAAGATAATTGTAAAGCTCTTGTAAATGTCTTCCAGGCTTTGATAATTTTAAGCTTCTCAGCAAGTAAGTATTTGAATATATTATCAAAATGATGAAATGGTTCCAATAAATTAAAATTATATTTGCTGTCTGACTTCATGGTATTAAAGCTAAAAGATAAGTAGCATAAAACTTCATAGAAATGCAATGATTTCAACATTGACAAGCTTTCTTTCACTTGTACATTGTATGACGTGCCATAGCTTTAACTTACTCTGCACCTTGAACTCATTAACTCCTGCATCTAATTAATTATGTACTTATCAGTATGATGACCCACTGGCTGTCTTTTGACATTGCCAAATGCACAGGTAGGGCTGTCTCTATTTTTAATGTCTCTCTGTAAACCTAATGAAAAGGAGGGGGGAGAGGGGAAGAAAAATCCCAAGGTCTTAAGTTTAGTGAGTCAATGACAACTGTTGCTGCTGAGTACAGTCTGCGATTAGCTTGAGACCCTAAACCTTCAGGGCTATGGGCTGGAGCTTTATGGAATATATAGAGGGAATAATAAAGTATGCATCAGGATGCCAACTCAGAAAATTGTTAATGAAAGCCTTTTTCATGGAAGGCTAACAAGTGAAACACCTGCATGTGATGATACTAAGGAAAATGCCTTGGAGTCAAGTCTGTTGGCCTTAAGTTTTCCCAGGTTGGCTCAGTTATGAACTCTAAGCCCTTTTCCAAAAGAAGTATGTGACTGGTGGAACTTGCCTGCTGTGCTGAGCTTTGAGTGATAGTTCTTGCCTTAGAAATGAATGGAAGAACTGATTTCCATTTCTCCTATAAAATGCATGATGTTATGCTATCCCAACTTGTTTGCTTTTGGGTTTGTGGTGGTGATTTTTTGTTTGTTTGTTTGTTTTGTTTGTTTTTGTTTTGTTGGTTTCGTTCAGTGGCTGCAGTTTGTGTTGTGGTTTTTTATGTGTGCTTGTTTTAGTTTGGTTGTTTTTTTTGGTGGGAATTTCTTGTGGTTTTTTCTTCCTTGTAGTATTTAATTATATCAGCAAGGTATTTGAAAAAAATAGACATTACAATTTCTCAATGATGTAGCAAACTATCTGTTCTGAATGAAGTAAAATATTGTCACGTGAGGCTCGGATAGGTGTTCTGTAAGCTTCTTGCTCTGCCTGTCATTTGAAGAGAAATTTTACCCAAAATCAGATTAATTCAATCCATGAGTTCCCAGGTTTAGTCATTTTGACATTTTGAAAAACAGCACAAACCCCTTCATTTCTAAACATGAACACAAATTTATCCATTGCCTGTCTTAATTTTTTTTTTTTCCAAGTTATGCTGCCCAAGCATTGAGAGGGGGATTTTTTCAGGACTGTGTGCAAGTGACATGGTAATGCAGATTACTCGTAACTATTTAGAGCTAGTATTTGATTTGAGAAATATTTTGAAGCTTATCTGACCAATTGCAATAAACTGCATAGTCTGAAGTTTTAATATGAGTGGTTATTCATGCTTTTTAATACCAAAACATGGAAATAATGTTATCACTGAATGATAACGTATTAGAAGACAATTATTTTTACAGGCACTTAAAATGTGCCTAAATCAGATGCATAAATTGTTTGCTAAGTTTCAGTCACCACTTCAATTCTCTCTGCTCCTTATTGACTCTGTATATCTGTGTTTTTCATTGCCTGCAGCTTTGCCTTTAGACTAAATAAGGGAAATGTCTCAGTCAAGAAAAAAAGGACGGCACTTGTGGCTACAAAGGTTTCTTGGCACGTTTCCCATGTAATTAGAATTGTTCCTATCTTTCTTCCTAGTGACTTAACTCTGTGGCAACCATTTAAATCAAGTGATTACTTGTTGGCCAAAGGGAACAGCATTTTGGCAGAGAAAGCTTTTTCTGTATGTGCTGCATATGTGAGAGTATGCACCGATGTGTCTGTCTCTTCTTAAGAGTGCTGATGAACAAAGGGGGAAAGAAAATGTAGTGTGAGTGATGGTCTATTTGCAGTCAAAAATATCTGCTCTGGGTTCTGATTTCGTTACTTCACAGAGAGAAAAGTAGAGGAAAGAATAAATATGATGCATAGAGTCCTATCCTGCCATACAGAACAATTTCTGTCTGGGTATTTAGTTATTTTAGACTCCAGCTCTGCAAAATACCAAAATACATGGCCTTCTGAGTGGAAATATAGTAAAATCAATAGTCCTGCACTACTGAAATAGGTCTGATATAAGTGAAGTAGTCCAGCACCCCTGCAGTGAGCAGGGACATCTGCAACTAGATCAGGTTTCTCAGAGCCCCATCCACACTGACCTGGAATGTTTCCAGGGATGGGGCATCGCCCATCTCTCTGGGCAACCTTGGGCCAGTGTTTCAGCACCCTCATTGTAAAAAATTTCTTCCTTATATCTGGTCAAAATCTTCCCTCTTTTAGTTTAAACCTATTACTCTTTGTCCTGTTGCAACAGGTCCTGCTAAAAAATTCTCCTCGCCTTTCTTATAATCCCCCTTTAAGTACTGAAAGGCTGCAATAAGGTCTCCCTAGAGCCTTCTCCTCTCCAGATGGAACAACCCTAAAACAATGCCGATGATGAATTCTAGGTCTTGGCAGACTGGTGTTTCAGCAGGATCTAGAAACCAAACAGGAAAAAATCACGTTATTTCTTAGCTGAAGAGGATTCTATTTTAAACTTAGAACATGTTTTTTACTTTCTAGTCTTTGTTAACTAAGTTGGGGTTTTTTTAGCTAATTTCCTGTGCCTGAGGAGATGAGGAGGTTTTAGAAGCTGGATTTTTCCAAAACTGATAAGTGAAAGTAACTTGTTTAGACTCTTTGGATATGTTGGGAGTATTTAGTAATCTGTGCAGGTTTGAAGTTGACAGAGGACAATTTCTGTTCATGTGAGATTTATAGCATAAGGCTATAGGTACTGTAATATCATTGGGGGGGGGGAAGAAAAATGGTCCCGTATTACTGATGTAGACATTTTGTGTTACGTATCTTAGTATTGCACAGATGTAATCTGTTTTTGAAGAACAGTAAACATATTATGAATTTTCATATGAGAGACTTGCAATATAGCCACATTTACACAGAAACTCTTCTTAGCTGGGTGGCTTTATTACTTTGGGCAAAGGGAGAAAAAAGATCAAGATGGCTTTGAAACACTTTTTTATTGTAAGTATCATAATGCTCTATAAAAAATGACACAAAGACTAAAGTGGAAGGGAAAAGGCAACAGGTAATAAATTCTGGCAGATGAGAATTTAGGTGACTTAAGCTCCTCATTAAGGTTAGTTATTTAAAAGTAAAATTTACTGATGCAACTTAGAGAATCAAATGCCTGTGATTGATAAAATCAACGAGAATGCCAACAAAGAAAAGCAATCCACAATGGCTTATTTCCTGACATGCTTCAAAATTGTATGAAATATATTTCTTAATAGTCTCAATTCCTGTTATATTTTAATTATAGTATTTATTATGCTATTTAATTTTATTACAGTATGCTGTTTTGAACATAGATATGCCCTTCCACAAGACCTTATATTTTGTCCATAAGTATGTGTTTTAGCTGTGTAGTAATTTTTTTTTAAATATTAGAAGACTGCTTTGCCCCTTGTACTTGAACTTCTTACTTTACAAGCATAATGAAGGTCTGCAGACCACACTTCTTCATACACAAAGAACAATCTGTCAGTGACCTGTAATAGATACTTATAGAACAGAAAATAAAGAACAACTGAGGAGGTGTAAAATCTCCTGTGAACAGGCTGCAGCTGAACATAAGGTGTTTTTTTTTTGTCTTTGTGAATGGAGGATGTTCTTTGTAAGCAAAATTTCTCAACCAGGGAGGTATAACACAGGAAGTCATGACTAAACTAAATTTGAATCCAGGTGTCAGAATTATTGCTGGGGTATAACTTCCCCTGTTCTATTAATAGGAATAAAACAAAACTCTGAAGCTAATTCTTGAATCCATAACCTCTCTGTTTCAGAAGAATCTTTCCTAATATTATTCTTTAATGTTTCCTGCTCCTGCCTTTTACTTGAACTGTTTGGTATACAGTGAGGACATTTTGAGAACAAATAGAGAAGAAAAAAATTGAAAAAAAATAAAAAAACAACAAAATTTAAGAATTGTTAAGAAAAGCATATTGTCTGCTTAAAAATGCAAGAAGACTGGTATTTGAAAGGTGTCACTGTATCTATTGACTTTTTTTTGCATGTTCTTGTTTATTTTTGTATGCTTTTCTTTTAGGACCAGTATCAGCATATGTAATAAAGGCATACATTGATTACTCTGTCTCATTGGAATGATGTATAATTGTATTCAGAATGGAGTGTTGGAATGTGATGGTTTATAACATATGGGGCTCTAAACTGTGGATAAGACTACTGTAGGAAATAGGTTGTGAACATTAAACTCTGATATCAACAGGTGATGGACAAAGGCAAGAAAAGTGCAGCAAACCCCATGGTCTCCCCCCTGCAGACAACATGTGGCACCATCAACATGTGAAAGTTGCATCTGATATTTGTAGGTCTTTGGTTTGGATACTGAAATGAGCTTTGCTTGTGGTGGTTAGAATTTTGACAGCAAAAGTGTAATTCTAATATCTGTCTAGCTTTCTTATTTTCCCCTCAGGGAACAATCACCAAAGCGCTGTCAGATTTTTCCCAAACAAATGGGAGCTTGTACAGAGGGTGGATTCCTATTCACAAATTTTCTTCCCTTTCCCCTCAAGCAGGCTTTCTCCCTCAACTCTCTAATCAGCAATTCTCTTCAGCTCTCTTTGTTACTTTTGAGATCTCTTATTCTTCTCGGAGATATTTTGATAAATAGTCGGTCTAAAGTTCAAAGTTTCTATCTCAACTCTGATTTATCCATGTTGGAGGGCTTATGGTTTTGGGAAGAGCAGCAGATGAATAGTGCTTTTCCAGACAATTTAAAAATGTTTGCTGAGTTCACCCTTTTCCCACCGCAAGAATATTTTTGAAAGCTTTGTCCATTCCTGTGTATAACAAAAAAGATAAAAAGACTTCCCCCCCGCCCCTGTGGTTCATTGTGATTCTGGTATTTTGTTTTTTAAAAAGCCAGAAGCTCAAAGTGAGTTTCCCTCCCTCAAGGTAAATGTTGTTCCAGAGGTATCTGTGTTTGTCAGTCCTCATAAAGAAACTCTTGCTACTCTGGTCTTGGGTCCTGAGCTGAACCTGAGCTTTATCCTATACTAAGCAAATGCTGTATTTCCAGAAATCTTTAACTTTAGTGGTAGGTCATTTCTGACTTGACTTGCTATCCTCAGTGCTTTTAATTAACCACCTGGCTAATGAGGTGTGGTGGTAAACACCATGTCATTGTTTCAAGGATATAGTGGTATTTGAACTGCCCAGAAATCTTGTTTTTTTTTAAACATTCACAGCCTTTAGCATGATAAATCAACCTCTATGGAACATGTAAAACACGTGGTGTTGTCTCTGTGTGTCCTGTGTTGTATCTGTGTCATGTCCTGTCCCCACTGTCCTGAGGCACAGTGTGTGGCTGAATTGTAGGAAAAAAAACTCCTGAAAGAGATAGGTTTGCTCTTACAGGAGTCTGAAATCTGCTCTTTAGTTTAGAGGGAGAGAAAAAGCACAAGTTATGATTTATAAAAGTAAAAAAAATGAGTTGTGTCAGAATCCAAAATGGTTACAAGAATGCTTTGGAGGCCCTTCAACAAAATATACCTCAGGCCTTGTGACTTTTTACAGAGTTTTAATATAAATAGAAAATATTTAGTATTTGGTCATTAGTGAAAATACCAGATGTGTTTATTTGGCAAGCCTGGTCAATTGTGCAGAAATGAGAAAAAGAAACTACTATTGGTGTTAGTATATAGCACATGAAATACTTTGTGTTAGTGTTGAATGTTATGGTGTGGGTGAAAGAGTGTAACAGCCACGTATAGCATATCAACTATAGTTTTTATGAAACCCATCATAGTCCTTTTAAGAAGAATTTGTGCTTGTTATATAATGATTGAGTTAAATGCATTCATTACCTTCTGTTGAAAGTAACCCAAGAATGTGGTAAAATGAGAAATTAAGAATTTTCTAAGACCCAGTGGCTTGAAATACCGTTCTGTTTTTTTAGTTTTCTCTAAAATAAGTAATTTTTTTCAGATGATACTTGATGTTTTCCACTTTGGTCATTAGTGTTCTGATGAGTTGTTTGCTTGGATAAACTGTTGTAAGCAGAACTAACCATCCTTGTGAAAACCAGCTAGTTGCTTAAGCTATAGCTTTTTTTATTCCCAGAAAAGCAATCAAGTGTTCTGCTCAGCACAGTGTTGTGGAGCTGGTGACCCCTTCCCCCTCCCTTGAATACTCAGATCTATGAATAATATGTTCCACATCAGCACATCTATGAATAAACTTCAGTGTGCCTTGCTTTGAGCTCACTCTTGGAGAGAATATAAAGTAAGTTTAACAGGGGTTGCCATCACGCAACGGAGTCACATCAGAGCGTGATATATGATAAAATGCAGACTTCTTTCTGGGGGGGGAATCAAGGAGAAATAAATTTGTAGGCATTTTAAAGCAATGAATAGAGCCAACCTGCTTTTTACTATTTCCAACACTTCAAATAAAATATATCTTCACACAGTGGGAGTGAAAAAGGTCTTTTTATAAAAGATATGGAGAACAAGTGTTTTAATCCTACCTGTTTGTGCTTGTTTTTTTTGTTCGTGTCTGTTTCCGATGTGCAAA
Source organism: Chloroceryle amazona (assembly GCA_027560015.1). Taxonomy (NCBI): domain Eukaryota; kingdom Metazoa; phylum Chordata; class Aves; order Coraciiformes; family Cerylidae; genus Chloroceryle; species Chloroceryle amazona. The sequence goes on from JANHFX010156874.1 coordinate 91,197, forward strand.
CCTACTGGCATAGAAAGTAATAAATGGGCTGTATCACCTACTGGTCCTTGAATTTCAGCTCATGTTGTGATGAATTTACATATATTTTTCAATTGGTTTAGGTCTTAACCAATGTTGGTTGCTACTTTGCTGTTAGAAAATTTCTAAATTCCGTAGGCCATGGGAAACTGATGCTTATCCAAACTCGTTGTCTATATTTTTGGATTAAAAAAGCCCTATGTTTTTACATCCATTAAAGTTCAGATCTGGAGAAAGAAGAGAAAAATAAAACTTAAACCTTGGCTTTTGGAAGCAAAACTAGTTTTGTTTGATACCAAGGTCTATGAAGATCTGCTCTGTATTCTGACACTTAATTGGCCTTACTTTCCAACAAGCTGCAAATATGAATACGGTATTCTGTATTCTTTTTGATTCGTAGGAAAGGAAATTTCTTTCTTTCCTTTTTTTTTTTTTACATAGTTTCAGGCTTACTCAGTTTCATCATTGCTTAGCTTGTAGATATTGAAAATTTGTTATAGAATCATGCTGACTTACTTGTAAAATTCCTCCAAAAAGAAGTCCTTTCTGTATTCTACTGGACTGCCAAGCTGAAAATTTCTCAGATAAGATTACTTCTGTAGTAAGAAACTATAAATACAGAATCTAAGTGGTCTTATGATAATTTTCTGAGCCTTTTTATTCAGACCTTGCTATCCTCACATCGTAGTACAGCATAGAATGACTTTTTAAACTTCTCCCCCTCCCACCCCATTGGACTACTGGAATATACCTTGTATTGTCAAGAGAGGCATAGAGTCATTTCTCTTCAACTATAAATAACCTTTTCACATGTCATTATCAAGGTACCATAAACTTTATCTAAAATTTATAACCAGAGAAGTAAATTCTACTTGACCAATAGCACTAAGGGGACTGGTAAGACGAACCTGGAAAAAAGCTGTGGTCTTAGTTCCTGGCTTGTCTTGTTCCAACATTCTCAAAACCACAATTCAGATACAGAATATTGGCAGCTCGTCCTGTTTTGGTCAGTATTTTTAGCAGGTTTTGGGTTTTTCTGTGGTGTTTTTTTTTAATTTATTCTTAATGGACCAACATCAAATTATGACTTAAGCAGTTATAATGCAAGAAGGGCTTCATAAAATAGCTTAAAGGTTTTCTTCACATGAAACAGTGAAGTGTACATAAGAGTTCCAGTTTACCCATAGTGACCATGAATGTGTGTTGCTAAAGGACATGCATGGACCTTTTCTCCCTTTACCCTTTGGCTTTGTTCTGTGTATCCCCCTACAGAAGAAGGGCTGTACATTTCATAATCTAGGTTTGTACTGGGAAATTCTTGATGCTTATTTTGTCAGAACTTGGATTTAAAAATAAGAAAATAAAAAAATGTAACAGCATGAATATTGCAAAAACCCAAGCAAAATATTTCTATTTCTTTATTAGTTCTAGAAATTAGTTGAATGGAAGATTAAATATTTCCATAGTATTTTAATTCCTAAGTAGCCTCAAAATTCTGAGGAGACCTCTATCTGTGCTTTGTTTAGAAGAATGATGTCTAGAGATAGCTCTCCTTCTGTTTCTTATATGTCTTCAGTGATGTTGTCATGGACAGATTTCTACAGAATGGTTATATGCTGTTTCATCATTGAATCACTGATGCAATTAAAAGTGCAGTAATTCTTTTTTTCATGCATTGTTTCAGGTTAGAAAATGTTGTGCTTTGCTATGTTGGCAGATGAATCTAAGTTCTAGCCTGTCTGGAGATCTTGGAGTCTGGAGAACTTTTACAAGGGTTTTTTCCAAGCAAATAATTTTATTTTCAGAAGTTTTTTGCAAGCTTATTTTGTTTTGTAGGGAATTCTTAGAAATTATGACATGGTAACCAAACATTGTAACTTCATAATAAATGTTCTTGGTTTCTAAATGTTGTTGTGCTTTCTTCAATTTGCTGCAGCTTTCAAATTGTATATGAAATATGTAACCTATGGAGCAGTTATAGGAAGGACACTTCATCTTTCTCTTGACTCAGCTGGTGTTGAGTTGATCTGAAATATACATCTGAACTGTTCCCCAGTTCTTGTTTCTGGAGGGATTTGATAGTGAGGGGGTGGGATGCTGAGATTTATAGTAATCTTATTTGAGAAGAAAATAAAGGTTTGATTCTCATCCCTTTGCTTTAAATGTAAATGGAAAATTTGCATATATTCTTTGTTTCTGATGTTTCACTATATGAAAAGGTAAGGTTAAGTGATGCTAGAAGAATGTTTCCACAAGGCTGAGAATGAATTCCTGCAAGCTGCATTTGATACATAGAAGTGATAAATTTGAGCTTTCTTATAATCCAAATATTGCAATAAAGTTCTTAGTTCTTCACTGAATGAACACTATTTTTTTTGAGATCACCTTTTGCTCCAAGATAAAACATTTTTATAGTGTTTTTCTGTTGAATTTTAGTCCTAGACCTTCATCTAGACTTACAATTTGTTAGTTTCTAGCTCTTGAATGTTCCATTTTTCTCCATATCTTTTATTACACCCCGATTTGGAGAAATAATAATGTATGAATATGCCCTTCTATAAGATCTTAAATTGTCTTTATGAAAGATGCATTTGCTTTACTATTCTTTCATCTTAAATGTCCTCTGTCTAGCTCAATCATTTTCGTAGAAAAATGGAAGAAGGCAATGATGTTTGAGAGAACCTATTGTTCTTTGTTCTTGCTATAACAATTAATGATGATAATGAATTTGGCTTTTCCATGCTACCAGCCTAGATGGTGGGCTGTTCAGGATGCAATTTGTCATTAATTTGCTCTTTGCACATTTCTTTTTCATGTATCTTAGCATCCTCTTTGTCTGGATGTCCTTAAGGTGATTATGATCTGCTGTAATGTAGCTTGACAGTATCTGGTACAACTAATACATGCATACATGTATACAAGGAATGATCAGTTTATCTCAATGCTCCTATAGTCAATATACATCTGTAGGTCAATCAAATGACAGCACAAGTATATATATGATAACTAAGTGTGGATGTAAGTAAATAATGTATGTGCCTGTACTGGTGTTTCACTGCCACTAATAATTATAACTGACTCCAATGTCTGAGAAAAGAAATTGATATATGTGCATCATTATTAATTTTGATCGCAACCTTGTTGCTGCTACTGCAGCTGCTATTTCAGCCATTCAAAGTGAATGGTGAGGAGCACTGGCCACTAGCAAAATCCATTTAAATTGGCCATTGTAATTCTGATGTGTCCTTCTAAAAGCTCCTTACTGACTGTGCTTCAGGATATTGCCAGGAATTTTAAACCAGCAGATTTCTAAGTGTTTGTGTAGGTAAGATTGAATAAAAATCTTGAACAGGTAGGGGAACACTGTGAAAATAATAGATCTCTAGAAAGAAGAGAAAGTAACACAGATAGCATGGTTGACATTTTTCCTAACAAAAAAAATTCCCCTAAACTACTTTTATGTAGTACGCATAAAATGTGCGGTGTATGTTCCAAGAATGAAGGAATGCTATAGTACTATATTTTATTCTCAGAATAACAAACTAGTAGCACTGAACATCTTCAAACTGCCCATTTGGGAATGCATCATCCTTGTGTTTGACTGTTCCACCTAGGGATACAGCAAGAGTTCATTCTTTGAGTTTTTCTGGCTTTATAATAATAAAAGTATATATTTTTACAGGACCAATTCTCACTGCTAGTTGTGGTGATCCTTATGTCTGTTGCAAGATCACTTCTCTTGTACTTTCCCAGTTTTTACCGGCTGACTGCTGGGCTGTCAGAACTGTAAAGTCTTGAAAGGATTTCTGTTTTTTACTTCTGGAATCCCACAGAACAATTTGCCAAACACCCAGGGCCAGATAACTCTTATGAAGCAAGATTTAGGGTTTTTTTAGTGTTCTATGTGTTGTCTGTTTGTTTGGGTTTTTTATTATGTGAGTGGTTAAAATATTTAGGTAAACTTGCAAAAATATCTTTGGTGTCTTCTCGTTCTAAAGAGTCTATAGAAGAGAGAGCAAAATTTCAATATGGAGAATTATGAAATAGGGTTCAGTTTCTGAGTATGCTCTTGTTTTGACTTAATACTACCTTTACACTTATAGTCTTCTTGAATTTGATTTAGAGGATAAGTGTGCATTTGTGGTTATTTATTAGTTTTAATAACTAAATTTAACTGTCAAAAAAAAAGGCAAGAAATTAACAAGGTTTTCCAGATTGCTCTGTTATATTTCAGTTCTGGCCTGGAATATTCTGTTTTTCTATTGCTAGTCTTTTGTGACTGAAAAATACCGATGAGACAGAACTTTGCCAAATTACTAACTTTTGGGTTACTGTTTTCTTCTTTCCTGCTGAAAAATATCCAGAGAGTACTGCTTATTATAATAAGATCTAGCACTTAGAGCCACAGGTGGCAAGATGTGCACCTGGTCCTTGTTAGTCAGCCAGTGTTCTGCCTTGTCTTCTGCACTACCTGAATTAATTATTCCTGCTAAGGCACACTTTCTCATTTCGTCTTATGATTATTCCTTCATAAGTCTGGTGTCTAATTCAGCTTTTGACATAAATATGATGGCAGAGGTCCAACGTTCAATTAAGATGCATCTCCTGTTAACTAACAGTTGAATTTTGTGTTCTGTAGTCATGTCTTTAAAGGTTTGAGATGCTCTAGTTGTTCTGGCCAAATTCCAGTCACCACAGCTGCTTCTCTCCTTTGTCTTAAAGCCTTTGCTAAGCCCTTCTTAATTTCAAGTACAGTTTTGTCCTTGTGGTTGAAGAGGGGCAGAACATACCCCTGGCATTGTAGATCTTCAAGTCTTTCAGTGTCTCTGTGTCCCTGTCTCTATCTGCATCTTAATAGCACTCTTTTTTTCAGAGGTCTTTGTACAAATGAAGTAATTTTTTTCAACAGTTCATCTCCTTTTGTAAAGAGTATCACTTCTCTAATGTCATAAGAATTATTGTCCATTGAACAGAGCAGTTGGATGGATGATTTTGGGTTATAGAACTTATAAAGACTTGACTGTATTTTACAGATGTGATTTATTAGTATCTGTGTGCACAGGAAGGATCTATGTCTATAAGAGGGGAACAAGTTGGCAACTTCTATTACAGTCTAAAGCACCTCGATATGATTATCACTGTCTGATTCTTTTGCTATTCTGGTTGCTAAGATTAAGTCTTACTGAACTTCAAAATAACAGGACAATGGAGAAAGAGTCTGAATATTTTTGTTAAAACTTAATTTTATTTTTTTTAGTTCCTCATTTATTTGAATGTTCAGTCAAGAGACTGTTCCTGCTGATCCTTGTTTTCGGTAAGGCTGAATTTAAATTCCCTAAGCATCCTATATGGGAACATTTCAGTACTTGGAAATTCAAGGCTTAAACATGTACAAGTCATATATTTAATGCTATAGAAGTAGTGAAATTCGAGTTCTGATTTACAATAAATCAGTGGTGTGGTGTAACATTATATATACAGCACTGCCACTAAACAGATTCTTTATTTTAGCATAGTTGGTAGTTAAATTTCATAAAGTTTCTTTTGTATCTTTAAGTGCTCTTTTTCAGAACACTGTGTACTAATTTTTTGGATTTTTTTCTTTTGTCATATATAACTCATATTCTAAGGCAATGGTGAAAGATCTCAGCTTTAATTATCCTAACTAGTCAAATGAATCCAAATTTTATGTGGGCATACACAGACTGGTGAAGTCACTTTTTCTGTGATGTGTTAGCCTTAAAACAAACAGATGCGTAAAACCAAAAGCCAGCCAAACCAAAAAAGCACACCATCCCCAACCCAACAAACACCTAGGTAAGGCTTTTATATAATTGATGTTCTCCCAAATAAATTTTGGGACTAGTTAGTTGAACAAATAATTGGATCAAATTGAAGCAAATTCCTGAGTAATTTGGTTGTGTAGGGTTTTTTTTGTTTGTACTGTCCATGTATACTGGGGTAAAAACGGTTTTAGTTTTAAGTATGCATGCTTGCCTGTCTGAAATGAAGAAATCACTAGAGGAAAATGAAGTTATCAACTGAACAAGGAATAATATATTAAATTGTATACCTAAGTCATCTTTACGGTTTTTAAATTCCATATTTTGCAAGGATTATTTTTAATGGAATAGAAATCACATCTAAGCTGTTCCTTATTTCCTTCAAAACTATCTCGGTCAAGGCAACTTTTAACATGGGACATACACACATTGGAAACTGACGTAAATCATATATCAACACACTTAACAATTCCTGTTTTTTCACTGCTTCTTGAAGCATCCATGTACACTAGTTGTTTGGCTGGGTTAGAGAACTGTATTTCTTTCTCTTTTAAAATCTTTCTATGCAGACCTCCATGTTTACTGTTAAACCTTTAAATGAGGGATGAATTGTTCATTCCTCTTCTGCCAAGTTTTTGTTTCATGTTCTGGGTTCAAGCTTCCTTTAATCATTCCTTAAAATATTCCTTCTTGATCTGTTGGACTTCCTGATAGGGAGTTCTTCATGTATGAAGTTGAATTAATTTATCAGTTTAGACCTGTGTGAAGGCCTGAAATTCTAGTTCTTTATTTGTCTAATAATCCTTGTTATTCATTTTCCAGCGATGAGTTAGCACTGGGTAAATGGAAGGAAAAGGTTTTTCCTCTCCCTCTCTTCCTTCAATCTTTGGATATTGAAGAGACGTATTGTATGACCACAGAACTTTATCTTCATGTCTTCACATAACTTCCAGTACTGTGATCAGCTATGTGAAACTAAAACCGGATTACAAAACACTTTTTTCTTTCTATAAGTGCTCCCAACATTACAATACACGTGCCAAAAAAGCCCTGTGTGATTGCAAGAGCACTGAGCCAGTTCTAAATAAATCTGCTTCCCAGAAGTATTCTCTCCCTGTACTATTTTCTAGCGGATTATTATTTCTGGTCAGGTCAACCTTAAGTAGCAAATCCAGGGTTCCTATATTAGACTGTAATGATTGGATACTATTGGGTAGAAGAATTATCTAATAAAATGCATTTGTCTGTTGTGGTTTAACACCTGTCGGAAATGTTTATTTGTTTTGTAATTGTATGTAACTTACACCTGTTACATACTTTTTTGCCTAAAAATTGCTAGGAAACTTCTGAGAATGTTACTTTTTTGTCTTTTTTTTTTTTTTTCTTAATCCCTTAGACAGAGGTCTGAAATCTCAAACCTGCCTAAGCATTCTGAATGTCCAATTTCCATTACTTTCAAATCACTTAAGCAGTTTTTGAAAACTTAGCATAAAGGTTAAGTCACCCTAGGGTGACATTCTAACTCTGCTGAAGTTGATGGCAAAATCTACACTGACTTGAGTGGGACTAGGGATTTTTCCCTTACATGTTGGTGGAGATAAAGTGTTAATCTAGTCAAAAGTCCATTCATTTTACAAAATCACTGAAGCATATTCTTAACATTAAGGAAGAGAGTATCTGCTTGTTTTACTGGGGCTAATCTCATGCTTAAAGGCAAATACTTTACTACTTTCACAGAGTGAAAGACTGAGATCAAGTTAGGGTTGGTCTCATTATAGCAGGAACCTTTTCTTGGTCATCAAGGGCGTACAGTGCTGAAAATGCATCAATCAAAAAGGACTTGAAATTCCTCTTCTTTCAATCTGCTGGTGGGTTTGTTTTTTTTTTTTCTCTAGCATAATAGTTAAAAGAAAAGGTCAGATCAGCCTGGAAGAAGTCTGTCTTAAGCTAGCTAGTAGTGTGTGTGGATAGCATAACTGTTTACAATACCAACTTTCAGAGAGAAAACACCATAAAAATTCAAATGTAATTTAATAGGGAACATCTTACCAGTTGGAAGTATTTTGGTTTACACAAATATATTGCATTTCAAAAAGTTTAGGAGGTATAACCAAAGTCTGTTTTGTCAGCAAGTAAACTATTTACATGAACTCAAATGCCACTTTTTTTAAGCTCCAATATGGGCAGTATTGTTGAGTAGCACTTTCTGACAAGTATGCCTGTCCTTTCTTAACATGCTTTCACTAGACCTAAGGGCCACCCAATTTCATTATCTACTGAAGTCTTAAATAGCAAAATCCTTTATTAGATTTCTCCTTTTATTAAGGGATGTCTATTTATTTGGAATGCATGTCATAATAGAGGTGGGTCTTTTACATTAAATAATTTTTGTATGAATTACATAGCTCAAGATCATTGAAAATCTGAATAGAAATAATGTTAACCTATCTTTCAACTTTTATGAGCTTTTTCTGGACCTTTTTTCCATGTCTTGATATTTTTAAGGGGTAATAATGAAACCTGCCCCCAAGCTAACACAAAACAAAGCCAAAAGGACTGCACATGCAAAATGAAACCTTCGGTCATTAGGCTTATTGAAGCATAATTCCGTGTCTGTAAGATGAAAGAAAAGAAAGATAACAGTTAAACTATCCATTATGAATCTGGGGAAAAAATCCTAGACTGACAATGTGACTAATGAAAGTGCTGGTTCAAAAAGATCACAGCCTTAATTAGACTATTTCATTAACACTGTTTTTTGCTCTGCAGATATTACAAAATCTTCTAAAAAAGCAACTCCACTGTATTCCTAACTTCTGTGATGTATCTGTATATTAGGGGATAATATTGACAGTATTTCCATGTACTTACCTCTTTATATTTGTAACTTTCAAAGCCTGATTTCTTGCCACGCTGCCTCTATAATTTATAACAGTTCTGCACCAAATAGCAATCCAATTACTAAATAAAAGTATTTCTCTACTAGTTTTCTTGGTTTAAATGTTCATGTAATTAATACTAGTGCTTAGTGAGATTTAAAAGGTGCATTAGAAAAATAGTTCTGTTCCATTCAGAAGTAAATTAAAAGCATTGTTTATAATAAAATTAATAATAATAAAAAACCCAATTATCTATGTTAAAGAAACCTTGTTTTTATTGAATTAGAAGGCTGATTAAAATAAGGAAATACTTCAAATGCTGCAGCCTCTGTTGTTGTTAATATGAAATCGATGAAAACTGAGTCTGCTTTCGTGCTTAAATGCTTGGAAGATTTAGAGCCAAAAATAATATAAGAAAACTCTAGAAAAACTTTTTTGTAAGCACCTGCTTGGAAACTTTTAACTCAAATCTTCTAGTTAAAGTTGCCTGTATCTATTTTCTTTCAGCTCACAGCTAAGAGATGAAATTGTTGTTTGAAACTCTTTCTAGAAAGAATGTGAGATATTAAAACTAGATAAAAGGTACCAAAATTGTGAGGAGAAATGCTTAAAATATCGAGGTTCCATATTTCAGGAGTTTTCTCCCTTCCTGATCTTTTTCCTCTATCCTTTTTATTTTAGTTGCTCTTTATGAAGTGTCAGTAAAATACATGGAAATGCCCAATTTTTAAGTAATTGAGGGAAGGAGCACTTTAGCACATGTATTTTGGTTTCATCTGCATCAGTTTTATGACTGTCAACGTTCGTCCTTTTTCTCCAACAAAATAGAACCCGGGTGGTGTAGAGCTTTGTGTAATTATACATACAGTATCAGTCTTGCGTAAAATATTGACTCCATACGTGTGAAGTCCATCTGACTTTTAGGAATAGAGATGAAGTTATGGTACCTGCTCGTAAAGTAGTTTGTTATATACTTCTATTTTTATTTTTTGTCCACCATTCTGCTCTAGTAAGAAAAAGCTGCTTTGACTTAAGTCTCAGTTTATCAGAAAAAAATCCCTTTATCTTTGACCACCATCTTCAGTTTAGTTTATGAATGAGGATGCTGTGGACAAATAGAGTAAAAGTTTTTCTTGAAAGTGATGGCCATCTAATTTGATATTGAACAGTTTTATATTTAATGCAGCCTAAAGGTAATTGTAATTGAGATGGCTATTTGAAATAGGATGCATCAAGGCTAGAGGAGAATGTATTCCTTCATGACACTAGCAATGTCATTAGTCTGTGTGCCAAATATTACTTAAATTCCTTACTAGTTGTTTTAATAATTAGGGTTGAAATGTAATATAATAATTACAAATAAGTGTATGTGGTAACTTTGTCATCATCTTTGTATTTTAGGATTCAACAGAGAATTTCATCTTATTGGATTTCTTGCAAATTTATTATTATTTCTGAACGTGATAAAGAATCTTTGAACACGTTCCCTGCTGTGGAATTAAAGTTTAGTCAATGTTTTATAATGAATCTACTGTCTAACAAATTATGCTTTAAAAATGCAATAACATCTTGAATTTCTTTATCAGAAAATTGTAAGTGTGCATTTAATTCTCAGAGAAGTTAAATGTATGACCAAATGGAATGTTCATATATTTCATGCTGATTTAATTAAACATAGTCATCCCCATGGTTCTACAGGTGGTTTACGCTGAATTTTAAATACTTCAGAATGATGTTGGCAGTGAATTTGAACACGCTTGCTGAGGATACTTAAAACTGATCTCAGTTACTAAACCAGAGACGTAAACTGAGGTCCTGACTGCAGTGTATCATAACTCTATCTACCTTTGTCAAACTGAATTTTAACTATGTCTTTAAATTAAGCAATGCCCTCTTTCTTGAATATGCTTTTGATTTACCTGAAGTTTTATGACAGCTAACTGAAAAGGCAAAGAACGTCTTGCATGAGAAGGCAGATACTAATCTCAATTAATAGGAGAAAACATAGCACATCCTGGATGCAGTTATCCCATTTCAAGAGCAGAGTGACAGACACACAGAAATTAATTTGCTATTAGTCCAATTTATGGCATGTATCATGTATCACTCCAATGGCTCTTTCCTGTCTTTAAGAGGAAAGAACTTCTTTCCTATCTCTAACCCTTTAAAGAGGAGCCGTGGTCTTGAGATAGAGACAGTGACTCGCATCTCATGAATAGTCTTCATTCTAAATGTAACCTCTACTTGAAAATGAGTAACATTTACAACTATTTGCCTCTTTAAAACCATGAGCTGTCTGGAAATAAACATCTCACTTCTACAAATATTTTTCACTACCTAAAAGGCTGAGATTTAATTTGGTGGTGTATCATCTCCCTGATTGGAGTGAGTTTATAAGGAAATACCTGCTGAGTAACCAGTCTAGATCTCTTCTATTATAGAAATTGATGTTGTATTAACAAAATTTACCTTGATGTAAACAAACATGCTTTGATGCAGTTTATCTCACTGATCTAGATCCTCCCTCCTAGAACAGTTAGAAGGAACCTTCCCATTTCCGATCTTAACTTACTACTCTTCTGGAAGAATGTAGTTCCTACATGCTTTTCCCAGTTAAAATACTTTCTGCTTCCTAAATATTATTTTTCTAGGGAATTTAGAGGGGCCATATCTTTCAGTCTATTACGGTTTGAAGTTTTCTAGGTTTCTGTTATAAAATATCTGCCTTTTATTATCTAATAACCTTTTTGGATGCGTTTCAAACATGATAAATGGCCTTTTTTAGAGCTACTACTTTTTGTTTAAGAATTCTTTTTCAGGATATGTATACTTGACCCTGTTCCAAGAATTTTATTAACAAAATTTAGTTTTCTGTAGTAATTCCCTAGAAAGACAACTTCTCAGACAAGTTAAAAATAAACCCCAAAATCTTATCCCTTTAGATCTGAGACCAAGCTGTCAAGTTTTTCCCCCTGGTTCGTGATTAATACAGGTAACCTGGATTCCTTTTTCACTCCTCTCATGATGATTTAATTATTATCTTGGTGAGCATTTCATGTGGTTTTTGAAATTTGACTACGCTAATATTTCGTTAGCCTTGCATTTGCATATCAGATATTGGTTGGTTCACTGTCCCCTTTGAGAAGTGCTCCCTGCCCATTTCTAGCTACTGCTATACATTTTTAGTTCCAGTTTTGTGTCGTACTAATTCACATGTTAGATTGTTCTGTATGTGAGGAGTACATGATGTGCCAAATACCAGCAGATTAAGGAATTCGCTCTCCTAAATATTGTGTGTCCTGTTGAGAATCTGGTCAGACAGAGTTTTCATAAGTGTAGACTTATATTCTTTTGGAAACCTGTAACTAAGTATACTCGGACAGAGGCCAGTAAGCTCTTGGGGTATTTGAATGTGATGGGGATAAAGAGATGTGAGAGAGAAAGAAGGAACAAAAAGCTGACAGATGATACAGATTGAGGGAAGGAAGTAGATGGTAAAATTTAAGAAACAAGAAGAAAACCAGAATAAATGCATAGAAGAAAAATGACTAGAAATGCTCAATGTGAAAATACAGTTCAACATTGATTTCTTCTTAACTTCAAGATTTTTAGGACTACTATTCCTGCTATAGTATCTAAATTTTTTTTGTGGGGGAGTAATGGAGAAATGTTTAATGCTGCCTTTTCAGTGCTGCTTCTCTATATTGGGAAAAAATTCTTGTAAATGACCTAAACATGACCCTTTAAGAGGATGAGGGTTAAAAATAGACCCCCCCAAAAAGGTGCAAGAACCTCACTTCTGTGATCTGCAAGTTATTCATAATCTACGTACAAACTCCAACCTTTGGAACAGAAGAGTTGGATTTGCTCATCAGAAGTTTAGATCAAACTCAACTTATGCCATCCATCACCTGTGTTGAAGGTTATATTCCTCTACTGATGCTTATGAATGGCTTGTTCAATGACAGTCGTGTCCTGAACGCGTCTGTTTTATGGAGAATAGCTCCTATCTAAGGGGGGTATTCTTTTTAAATTTTTTTTTTAATCAAATAGAGAAATGTTGTTCTATGTAATCAAAGCTTGCTGTGTGGCTTGCTGTTAAGCTTTTTGCAGTACATAACTGGAAGTGTATGTTCTTTATAAAGCAGTCACGGTAGCTTAGAGAATTTAAAATGCATCTTCTGCTCTTTTGGCTTTATACTCTATCTGGCTGTTAGAAATTATTTTTGTTAAGGTCTGTAGTATTTCCCTTTTTATGCTTATTTCTGTTCTGCAGAACAAATACCTTGTCAAAGGACAGCAATATTGCAAACAGGAAGAACTTGTTGTAGGAATGTGTCTCTCATCGCTACTTCTCCATGGCACAGAAATACTTGTACAAGTTGCCTTCCCGTATGTCCAGGTTTTTTTCAGAGAAGTAAGGGATAACTACTCTACCTCTTTCATGTCTCTGCAGAAAATTTGGCAGGGGGTGTCTTGAAATTCCACAGTGCTGCATTAGTCTGCTAAGTTACAATATGTCTGCAGAAAGGCAGCCATCTACTACAGTGAGCAACTGGTGCCATAGCCTCATTGCTGCACGGAACTGTTAGAGTCTAAAAGTGGGCACATGTGTTTTGGTGACTCATGTCAATTCTGAAGCAGGGACTCCTTCAGAATTAAGCTGTAAACGCACTTGCCTTGTATCTTAGTGTGACAAATTAATGGACAGCGAGTGGTAAATGAAGAACCTCTTTGAGCTCACTGAAATGAGACGGTCGAGTTAAAATAATTGTCTGCTAATGCAGTACGATGGCAGCATATTTTCTCGTATTGAAGGTTTAACGGTATTTTCTGTGAAGTTGTGGTTACCTTTTTGCTCTTGCTGTGCGATGCGAACAGGGAGCCAGGTCCGAGAGGCTGCTGCTGTTTCTCCAGTAGGTGGTAGCATCGCTCTGTGCTTGTTCAGAGCAGCTGCTCCTCCGGCTGCTGCGCATCTCCTCTGTTACTGATGGGCTTTTATGCATAGACGCCTTACTCATACTCGGAAGCTATACTGCTGTGGTACATTTTAACTATGTAAAAGTTTTTGGGTTTTTTTTTTTTGTTTTTTTTTTAAATTGAGGGTTTGGTATTTTGTTGTTTTCTGGTGTTTATTTATTTATTTAAAAGTGAATTTTTGGCTTCATTTTCATTACTCTATAAGCCAATCTGCAGGGATTTTGCTCTTGATTCAGTACTGAAACAATGAACATAATGTGCCCACAAAATATATTTAGAAAATGCAAAGCCACAGTTCAACAGAAGTAATCCTGGAGGACTTTTTGTTTGGATTTAGGCTCCAAAGAGCTGTTGCCCTATTGTGCAAGTGAAGAGAATTCCTTGTAAGAAGGTGTTACGCACACACATGGCACAATACTGCTTTCAGCCTTGGAGCTGTGTGCAGGGGACTCCAGGGCTGTGCAAAGCCTGGCAAGGCTTGAACAAAGCACCTTGCTTCTGGGACTGGGGATAACTAGTGTGGTGTCCTTGAGGCTGTGAGACTGAGAAGGGCTCAGAATTTAAGGTTGGTGAAGCTGCTTTCTGCTTAGATTCCTGCCATCTATGATTCATCAGTGGTAGTGGTTGTACCTGACTGTCAGTCATGACAGAAGCATATTTTTGAGTACTGGGAGGTCTTCCCACTGGGACAAGCTGCAGCAGAGAAAATGTTTGTTTTCCTTCTGTGTTTACTTAAACCTCACAAACCTGATAATAAGCTTGATATTTTCTTATGTGGGAGGATTAAAAGGAAAATTTGTTTATTTTTATTATGAGGAAGTCATACTAACTTGAACAGTATGTATGAAGCCTGTCAACTGATATTTCAAAAGGAAAAAAAATCAACAAGGTTTAGAACAGGCAAATCAATCTTAGCTCAGTAAAATCAACACTTAGAATAATAGGTAATCTCCATACCTAACAATAAGAGAGAAGCAAATTCAAAGCCCATTCCCTTGGTTGAGGATTATCTAAGGAAGCAGAGTTCCAAGTGGTCTTTTGAAATGTTGAATTTAGCAGTGAGGTAGTGAGGAAGGTTCTCAGTTGTTGTTATGAGAGCAATTTATAGATGAAAAAACAGTGTCTTTAAGATTCTTGTGCAGTATGTACTTGGGGAATATGAATGTGAATGATCTTTTTCCATTAAAAGACCTCAAGTAATAAAGTTTCTCCCCCTCAGCCGGGAAGTTATCTCCAGGATGGTCAGGTATAACAAAGTGTAGGCGTGGGTGGGAAGGAAGATAGATTTCAGCCTGGCAATGAACCAGTATACCTTGGATTTGGATTTGGTGTAGTTCTGCTGTGTGGAAGCTGTTGTGGGACTTTGCAATGATGATGGCCTTAAACTATTAATTGAGCTATTATACTGAAATTAAGAAACACTCCAGCAGCTATTGAAGTATACACCAGATTTTCCTAGTTTTTCCTCTTTTCTCCCTATTTTACTGTTCCCTTGCAGGAACAGTAAAATAGGAAGAAAATAGAACCAGTCCCTCAGGTCTTCTACCTAATGGGGCAGACCACCAGAATAGTTAAAAGCAAAGAGCTAACCAGGATTGTATTACATTTCTACATCATGTTTTACCAAGAAACCTTCAGGTCTCCACTGCTTTCTGAATCAGTCTTGGATACTCAGCACCCCCTACTACTTTCCAAAATTTAAAGATTAAATGAATTCTATCTAAATCTTCTTTCTCAGTGTAAATAGATATAATACACTGTAAACATAGGAGGCAGGTGATGTGGAAACCTCTTTGACAAGAGTAATTGTAACTATTTTATTGCTAATGGTTTTAAGACAGACTTCTTTGTTGTTGTTTAATGTTTCTGTCATCTGTCAAAGTTAGAAAGGGAAATGAGACCAAGGCAAATTCCTGATGCATCCAAATCAATAGGTATCAATTAAACTTCAAAAATCTTCATTAAAAAGTGTCTTCAAAGGAACTCAGGCTTATCTCCTTCCCCAGTGGATTCCCCAGTGCAGCCGAACAACTCCACCGAGGAGGCAATTCTTTTCTGAAGCCATGAAGCCAATTTTCCTCTAGATGGCAGGACCACGTTAAGCTTCATACCAGTAACTGAATTATTACTGGCCTCTGGTCCCCAGGGTGGCAGCCCCAATTTAGTTGCTGGGAGACCTTTATATACAGTGAATAACTGGTGAAAGGGGTAGGTGCAAAATAGCTTATGAGCAGTTTGTATGAAGTACTTACTGACTCATATATCTGCTGCTCTGACATTGTCCTCTATCTCTAAGCTACTCTTAAGCAAAGTTGCTTATCATGGAAGAATATACTGAACATATATATATATTCAGCTTCTCTCTTATGTGTTCATAGAACACGAAAGGCAAATTTCAAGAAAGACAAATAGAAATTAAATCTCTACTGACATCTTTGTGTGTTACTTTGCTTCAAGGACAGTCTACATCAAGGTATTCTAGCAGTAGGTGTATTTCTCATACAAATGAAAGGAGCAGTGGTTGCGTATTGTTGGCATATCAAATCATCTCCCAACTGTTTGCTTTCTTAGTTGCACAGTAACAGTTCCACACGAGCAGGATCAGTACCTCTGCAGTGACACCACCCCTTTCTTTTTGTACTAGAGTAACTGCTTTCCTCTATCTTATGTAGAGAGAATAGCCTGCTGAGATAACCCAGGGATGCTGTTGTGAAAGTAGGATTTAAACCCTTTGCCATTCAACACCGGTTAAAGGATTTAACTAAGAAACTAGTCTTGTTTATTTTCCTTTCATGTGGGGCTATTCTTTATATATAAAATGCTGACAGACATTATCTGCTTCTTTTGAGATGTTCTTGGAGTTATCAAAAATGAAAGAAACTATTTACTCCAAAGAGAAAATTGGGAGGCTTGGTTCAGGGTAGTAAAAGCAGTAGCATCCCAATGCTATAACTATAGGTGTCTTGGTCAACATCGAAGGAGGCTTTTTTTTACTTTTGGAATGAAGTAGTAACACTATTTGTAATGGTGTTACTGAAGGCTGTACCTAAAAAGATTACCATTATAGTTAAGCAATCTGTGAAACTGCCAAAGTGATTTTGCTAAGGTGCTATTAATAGGCATGAGAAGCTCTGAGATGATTCAAGTGGTATCCAGGAATTTGAACTCTGCTTTTATTATGCTATGTATTTATATGATATTTGGACCAAATTAGTATCTTGTAGCAGGTACTTTTACTGTACTTATTGGGTTTAAGTTAGTGTGAGCTCTCCTGATGATTGGACCAGGAATAATGTTTTGCTTGCTTCTATTTAGTGCGAGTTTAGGAGGGTTGTGTGGAAATTGATAAAGTCCTTCCTCAGAGATAAATAGCAGAAAAATTCATTTTTCCCTTTCCTGACACTGAGAAGTCTATAAAGCATAGTAATACTTAGGTCTGCATAATTTATAGCACAGCCTATTCCTAAACGCTTTCTTGAAGCTCAAATTTATAGATATTTCCTGACAATACAAATTGAAAACTATACTTACAGTTTCAATCTAAACCTCCTCTTGGTATCTCAAACAACAAAATCATGGCTTTATGAAGCCAATTTTCCATGCCAACACAGAAAGAAATATATTTCTTCCATAATACAACAGTAGTAAAAGCACTGTTCCTGAAGCTGTTGTTGCAGTGGCTTGCAAGTATGACCCAGCTGACCAGTAAAAAATATCATTACAGAATTGCATTAAGACTGCTTGATTTTGTGAATTGATTAATGCAAGGATGATGATGATGAAGATAAGCCTATGTGAAAAAGAATCTTTCTAAACTTTCCCATCCATTGTCCAGATAATAACATACTCAGTATTTACTCTGTGCTTCTTAACACCTAAATTAATGCTGAGGTTGTTTTAAAATGGTTTATTTTCTTATGAGGTCCTGTAATCTGAAGATAGTAGAAAACAGTTATAAAAGGTGTGGTTAAGGAGTGGAGAAACTTCACTAGGTTTTAACTCCTCTGTCTGAATAGGTATTTAATAAAACATGCAAAGAAAAGTGAAGATGCAATGTGCTTGTGTTAGTGCAAGAGGATAAAATGAGTTAGGGAATCGCTGTCAGGTACAAGTGAGTCAGAGGGGTCATTCTAGTACCATTCAGTGTGCCCCTGGAGTGTGCTGTGCATCTTGGAAAACTAAAAAATCAAAACAAAAAAAGGAGGAGAGAGGGCTCAAACATTTAAAGTGATGCTAATAAAAAATTGCAAGCTGTTTGGGCTGTGAATTTTAATAATTTAAAGCACAAACTGGCTTCATGGATCTTTCAAGTAACTGGCTGTTCTTAGATAATGTTTAATAAGTAAAATTTTCTATAAACATTTTGACTGCTAGTAGAGTATTTAAATTGAACAGCATTGGCAGGCTTTATTTTGAACAAATTTATTTAAAGATGACTCATTGTAGACAGAGTAGCATACCGTTGTAGGCTGTGAATGTGCAAAGGGCATTGCAAGTGTAAACCAGTGACATAACATGGCAGTCACACGCTTACATTATAAAAAAATCTGTAAATTTATTTATTCAGCTAAGTTGTAAAGACAAAGAGGTTCCAAAATGGGTCTGAAAATTGTGTATGCAGCCTTCAGTGCGGCTTGTGAAAGAGATGGTATCAGGAAAGACCAAAAAATAGCTTTCCCAAAGTTTTCAGGAGCCCAGTATTTATCCAAAACATTTGAGACTCTCCTTTCTTGCTTTGCTTATCACATTAGTAACTTACCACCAAGCTGTAGGTGTCGCGGAGAGCTCTGTCCTGCTGACACTTCTATTCACTGTACTTATGTCTCTCTTAAATGCCAGCTGAATGTCACTGCCATTCACCAGCCAAGCCAGCAGAATAAGGGAAAACCCCATGATGTTGCCGGAAGGGCAGACAGCTCCTTGGCGAGCTGCAAGGCTCTAAACCACAACGTGATTGACACCTTGTCACTGGTCATACTGTGTGTGCCTTTAATACCAACAGACACAGGGTGTGCTGAGCTTACTGCTGATACAAAACTCTGCGGTTCCGTGAGATTGATCAGACCTCGTGTGGCTTTGTGCACACATGTGATGCTTTCATTCAGGCTGGACTTTCCCTCCTGTTTTCTCCTCCATCCAACAGACTCTTTAAATGGTTTCAAGCTGCTATGTAGATCCAGTTTCTTATATGGCATCAGAAGCTTCATTGCATACTAGGGATGGCCAATGCTTGTTCTGCTCCTCTTCCAAGCTGAGGTTATTTTACTTCCCTAACTTGCTTCAACTGATCACTTTACTTGTTCTTACCTATCCTCTGAGAAAAAGCAGTAAAGCATGACATTAAATCTGTGAGAGTTTTTTGTGAATTAGATTCCTACAAAGTGTTTGTGCAATAGACACAGTTGTTAATTGTGGAACCTGATTAAAAATACTGAAGTACAGCTACCAAACTCCTTCTAGATGTATTTTTCTGCATACTATCTGTTGTCACTGCTATCCCAGGGGAGTCCTTGAAACAGCAGCTGTGGACTTACAGGATAACATTTCTGTGTCCTCCTGAGATACAGTTTGATTCTTACAGTCTTTTTTCCTCAAACCAAACAAACATCAAAGTAACGTTCCTTATTTGTCATGGATAGAATTTCATACTCTTGTACTTTCCTAGAAATTATAAGGAAAATACTAGGAAAAAACTGTTCTGCTTTTTCCTGAGATTTTGACTTTGTGGGGATGCGGCGGGTTTTTGTTTGTTTTACTATGAAGGTCTGATACTCAGATTTCAATATATTTGGGTGGCCCAAAATCTAAACATGAAATTAATTTATATACTAGTTGCAAGAGAAAGCAGTTTAAGTGATACCTCTGTAGTCATACTGAAAGAAAAAATGCGTAAAAAAAAAAATTGCAGTTTAATATTTTAGCTCAGTTTTTTTATAGACATTACTGTATTTACTTTCTTCTGGACTTTAGAACTGCACTGGGTGCTTTAAACAGTTCTCTAAAGATTCTGAAAACTATGTTTGTAATGAGAGATGCCTTGTCTAATCTTACTGAAACAAAATCTGGTTTTTCACTTCTGCAACCTTCAGGGTTATTCTGTTGGGTTTGGTGTCAGCTGAAGGTACTGGTCTTGATCTGTGGGAACTGTTTATTGTCACACTCTTGCAGGCCTGCTTCTTTATAAACCATGTTGGCAGCTTTGGGAGAAGCAGAGAAGCTCAATTTTATTATTTCTGTTGAAAAGATGAAGGCAAAACTTTTTCCATAGAGTAGTAATGCAAATTCTAATCTATTTAAAAGTTTTATGGTCTTTTAAAGGCTTTGAGAAAGTCTTTCCTTAAAGGGAATTACATATTTTTGGAGGAATTGATTTCAAAGTTAATTTTGAAGCTTGTCTTTACATCCTGAAAGCCCATAGTTAAATGAATTTGTTTTTTTTAATGTTATTGGGATGTTATAGTTAGGAGTATCATATAAAGTATTCAATATAGTCCTGGATTTAAGAAGCCTCCTATTATCAAAATAAGAGAGTTTTAAGCATTTCAGATCCCATAAAATAACTTAGCAGCACAGTAATTTCTAGATGGTTATAAAATGGTCTGGTGACAAATGGTCACCCTCTTCAGCATGCTGAGGAAAATTTTACTACATTCTAATGTCATTCATGCCAGAAAAAAGCTAAATATGTATCCACTAAAATGTTATGAAAGCCTCTAATAAAGAAACAAACATGTGGGGCTCTAGGTTAGCAGTTGCCAGGTTCTGCCTGCCAGTACTGACTGGGTGCCAAAGTCTGCCAGAGGTGTACAATGGCAATCAAACTGAACTTTCCAATTTGCATTTCAATCACAGGGGAACTTGGAGGTAGTTGCATAAGCGTAATGCTATGGTGAAGAATATTTTCAATCGTGTGAAGTATGGCATCAAAACCAAGTAATTGTCTTCCTAATTACCTGCTAAAAGTCTTGTTAAAAATGCCTCAATTTTAACAATAAATTTGAGTGTATGAAAAAGCTCTTTAGAAAAACTTCAAAAATCTTCAAAGTTGTTTTGTACTCTCTGTGTACTAGTCCTTCCTTTTTTAATAGCTTCCTCCTATTTCTTTTTAGTTTTTGTTTTCTTAACAATATACTTTGCTTCTTTGTTTTTTTCATTTAAAAAATAATGCATCTCTTGTCAAACACCATGTTATTGACTTTTCTGAATCACTGGTAGATGAAAAAATAGGTTTTTTTATGGTATTCTGAATCCCTTTCATGGTGCGAAATTTGGTTTAAACTAAAGTATAATACTGCAGATCTCTTAACAAATATTATTTCGAGGTGCCACATGCATTTCTAATTTTTGGGTTTTTTTTTTTCCTATCTCAAAGAAAAGTCTTTAACAGAATGGATCAAAATGAAGTCGTCTTCTGTAAATTACATCCCATGAACATAATATAACTTTCTCTTAAGTGTTATGGGATAAATGTTTGACTAAAACTAACATGGACAAGATCATATATGATGAAACTTTATTGGAATACTAGCTAGATCAGGGCTGAATTTTGGTATTCATAGAATGCCATATCCTTTTTTTCAGTGTGAACACCTTTATCTTAAGTACTCTGCTGTACACAAAATTGCATTTACATCGAAAAGTAAACAGACTTTAATAAAGGAGCTGTTGAAAGTTTTCTCTAAAAATGTTGAATTTATGGCTATTGTTATATAATGTAGTATGAATGTAATGGCAAATAAATGTGATGTAACATTTTATTTTGACAGTGAGGAACTGTTTGTGGAAACAGGTATCCATATTGACCAAGGATTCATACTTTGTGAGAAATTTGGGGTGGGGAAAACCTGTACATATCATCCTGAGCTCTGAATCATAGAATGGTGGTCATAGAAATGATGGTCAAATTATGTAAGACATTTCAAAATGGGGAAGAACTGGGAAAGCGTGTTTAGTAACACCTTTCTTTTAAAGAAAATATGTATTTAAAGCAGTAGTTCTTTGTTACAATTTTTTTGTCATCTAATGGATAACGTGAAAACATTGAGCCTCTGCTGATAAGAGAAGGTTATCTTCCTCTCAGATAGGTCTACATAACTTTTTTTTAAACTTCTGAAGCCATTCTTTTCTTGCTCTTGATACATAGTTAGAAATCTTTAGCTATGTAACTGAGAACCTGATCCTATCACCCATGTATTCCCATACTGTTTCTTCTTCAAATATTGTCAATGTGTAAAACCTCATGTTCTAAACTTAAAGTTTGGCCATAATTAGAGCATGCTTCATTTTTGTACAAGGATATATTGTGAAATTATGTGGGGGGTTTTGTTGTGTGGTTTTTTTTGTGTGAGTAATCATTTAGAGTGATTTTTTTTTTTATTGTTTCTATTTATATTTGCATTTTGTAAATATTCAAACAGAAAATAACTGTTGAAAATAACAGTTCGCCTTCTCCCCAATCCTAATTTTTTTTGATACATAATGCATTTTTCTTTGGTTTTTCACATCAAAGAGAACACAAAATTAATTTAGGTTAGTTTAATTCTCTTCCATTTGCATAGAGAGTAGGAAAATCAACACTATCTAAGAGAATAGAGGAATAAGGCAAAGCACATATGCTGCTTTCTCCCTTGTATCCATCCTTCCAGTCTCTAGCTACTTGCTGCTCAGGGCGATCTTGACAGATTTCTGTGTTTTCAGTAACCTCAACTGTTCTTTTTTCCCATAAGCATGTTTACATAAGGTTTGAGAGACTGGCCTTTTGGCATGGACAAGAGAAATTTCTCATTGATTTAATTATGCATCGCATGAACTTTTTTGTGTGTGTTTCTGATAGTGTTTCCTGATGGTTTGTTTAGGTGCTTTACTTATATTGGAAAAGAGAGAAAATTACTCATGCTTGGTGAGTCTGTGCTGCTTGTGATTTTGCAGACATTGTTATATATGATTGAATCTTTCTGTTTCAGTATAGTAATCTATGTTTAACACCATGATAACATTCCTTTCTTTTTTCATTCCAACAACCAAAGAGTGACAGGCAAAGGTAGACACCTTTGTAGATGTAGGAAACGGGGTTGGGGGGGAACCCCTTTAGGCTACTCATGTGCATAACTGCGGGGGGGGGGAATCCATAACCTACTTTGTGACTGCTTTTTGTGGAAGTGTAACAGAGAATTCATGAATATTCAATTTCCAGTTGTAATTTCATGTATTTTTAGACTAGCGCTAATAGTTTTTCTATAATTAACTAAAGAAGCAAACATGTTTGTGTGACAGTAATTCTGGAGATAAAATTAGAAGGATTTGAAATCAAGGATACTTGAGGAGCTTAAAGTGCAAAATATATATAATTTTAAAGTAAGTTTCATTTCAATGGTTGTCACCATCTTTTCAGCATGATCCAGTAATTCTGTTTAAGACTAATAATGCTAATGTCCTAAAATATGCTTAGCAGCAGTAATTCGGTTCTTGACGTATTCCTCCTCCTCCTCCTGTTTTTCTTTCCTTATGAGCAATGTGTAATAGTAGAGCAGTATTACACTTGACCTGAGCTTGTGTTCATTTTGTGCATATGTCCATGCAGCAGCAAAGTAAACTTGACAGCTTAATTCTATGTTAGGGGAATGTTTGCAGGGATAATCCTATTCACACTGCAGGATAAGGATGCCCTGCCTAGTGGCTTTTGCCTATAAAACCATTAGCTTTAAATTGTGTGCTGGCATCATGATCTTCTTAGCTTGTAAACCAGCTTTTACTTAGTAGTTTGTTGGTGAGAGTGGGTAATTTTATGATAAATTTTCCTAGCCTGTGCCCACTTCTTTTTAAGTATGGTTGACAAATATATCAAAAGCAACAAAATCTTCACTTCGTATGGATTATCTGAAAGAAGACATGTGATATTATGTTTTAAAGCTGTAAATGGTTTGAATTAAAAGGTATTTAATGGCAAAAAGATCATCTTGATGTGGAGGCCTAAAGACAATGTTACCCAAGTCTCCATGAGTGATGGTAGAGAGAAATAAATAGGCAGAATATACTTGAAAGATTTCTCTCCTTCTTTCTGGTTAACTACCTTACAGCAGGCCAATGTAACTCTCGAATTTGCTGCTATAGTTCAGCTTTTGTTGTTCCTTATGCTTTTCTGGGGATTCTGGCTGGAGATTAGTAAGTAGCTTGATAATTATTTTTTTTTTGTATACTATCCTTAATAGAAAGATATTCATCCTAAGAATCAACAAGAGTCTGTCATTTATAGCTAGAGGTACAAGAAAAGAACAGCATGACTCTTACAAATACATTGAGACTCTATATTCAAATAGACATACTTCTGTTTTTCTTCAGTATTTATAGATCTTTATTTGGAAGAGCAAGTGATAGAGTGTTTCCTTTATGTACTAAAGGGCTGAAATATATTGCTTCATAAATATCAACTGGGTAACTGAATTTTTATAGCAACATGTACCTTGT
>JANHFX010156874.1:132063-160756 GCA_027560015.1 Chloroceryle amazona
GTACAAACTTCTCAGTGACTTCTACAAATCATAAAACCTGGTACTGACAGACCACTGTCGGGACTTGAAGGTAAGCTGTCTTGTGTGCCATATATTAAAGGCTTAATCATTCTCCTAAGCTTGAATAGTGGTTATGATGACACCATTTTTATGATGTGATTACCTCTTACCCAGGTGTACCCTCTTCCTGGCTTAAGATGTGTGATATTTCTTCATCCCTCAGGAGCTGAACTCCTTAAAACTGGAATTTAGGAGAGGATTGTTGTCAGTCCCTTTACAGATTTCAGTCTCTTTCAGACAGAAATTGTCTTCAGGTAGAAGGGATTAAAGGGAATACTGAAGTCCTGACAAGTTAGAGCAGTGAAGAGGAAAAGATAGAGATTGGTAGGTCTCTCTTTGATTCTGAAGTATTTTTTAGAAGGTGTCAATACAACATAAAGAAGTCTTCAACTATTCTAGCAAGCCATATTCTCAGCTTCACTCAGCTTCATTAGCTGAAAGCTAGATTTTGACATAGATATGTTGTGGCTTTCAGCTACATGCTAATATGAATAGCTGCTGCTGTTGCTTTGAGATGACTGTTCACATTGTTTGATTAAGGACCACTGGATCTTATTTTCTGAATATGTTTGAATATCTCTTTCAGAAACCATTAGCAGAGCTAATTAGGTATTAGTCAGTGAATCACTTGAGATAATTTACATGCCCAATAACAAACGTCATGGCAGTCTGTGTATTTTCGGTGATGGGTTTTTTCACTCTTATCCAAAATACATTCAGAAATTGCCTGCTGATGATGGTGAGATCTCTAGTCACACAAGTCCAATAAAACTTTAATTAATTATACTGGCTGAAGACACACATCTCTGCTAACCCACTCTTTGAATCATTTTATTTTCTATTAAACTTTGAACAGTTGAATTTTATTATTTAAACTTCTCTCTAGAATGTGCTAAGCTTAAAAAATATCTAACAAAACCAAAATGAAACAACACCTTCAAAATCCCACAATTAACAACAACATCAAAAATCAAAACCAAACCAAAACACACAAAACCACACTTCTGTACGACAGGTACTAATTTAAGTAAGACTTCAGCTTAAAGCAAGAGACTGTGGAAATTATTTTCAAAACAAGTTTTGTTACATTGCTAGCATTGGTAACAAACTAGCACTGGTCAGATACTGTGATATCTCAAGACTGTTACTCATTTTCGTGTCTAAACTGTCCTGGTTTTCTTGCTCAAAGTATTTATGATATTCATAATAAATCATTATGCTCTTAAAATCTGTAAATGTAGAATATATGATACTTGCTCAGAATGAAGAGTTATGAATTATATAATTTCATGAGGAACCTTAATCATGTTAATACTGATATAAAATAGATCTATTTCACTAACATATTTTGAAAAATAAGTTCTGAAATAGTATCTTTAGCCTACCGTGACAGTTAATATCATTTTAACTACTTGCTTTTTTTTATCAGAGATGATAATGTTGCTTTTTGTAAGCAGTTGATTTATGCCAGCCTCAGCTTAATAAAAACTTTCTACCTTTATGTTCTTAAGTACTTTTGCTACAGTATCTTTATAGGACTGCTGAAAATGAAAGAAGACTTAAAAAAAAAAAGTCAGTGCTATAATCATCTGTGCCATACTGTCTCTAGTACATGTGCATCAACATTACAATACATTTATTAATTACATGACATAGTGTTATTTCCATGGGATCTTTGCCTCATTTAGCATGCAGATTGAACTACACACAGTTAATGATGCAGCTGTTCAATATTTATTTTTATTTTCACTGTTTAATGAGTGAATACTTCCCTCATTCATTTGCTACAGTCTCAAAGATCATCGGGAATAGGCATGGGAAACTCTGCTTCCCCATCTTATTCACTACATATGCTTTTCTGTCTGTTGAAGATGAAATTAGCAGTGCTACACTGTTGCAAATGTAGATTTCTTATGTTTACAAATAATAAATCAAAGGTGTTCATTTGTGTAAAAACCAATTTGGCCCAGAGTAAAAGCACTTCAAAAGATTGCGTATTGCATTTGTATCTGTGTTCTATTATTCCCTGTGCCCTATCGAGTTTGGTTTTGGAAGCTGCTGAGCTCTCTGAAACCAGTCGTACAAGACAGTTTGAAGTATTGGAATAATCTTGGTACTATCTTTAATTTTAAACCAGTGATCATTCCCCCTAGAATCAACAAAAATCTGTTTTGCTTTACCTTGCAAGGCTGCTCTAAAGGGCTGACTATTTACAAACTTGAGAAACTTAAATCCTTAAAATGAATATTAGCCTCATGGAAATCAGTAGAAACAATCCCATTATACAGTACTCATGAAGATCTTCTATAATATCTTCTTTGGAACTGTGGAAAATTCACATATTTCAGCTCCTTGGAAATTAAACTAGGCTCTTACTGCAAATTGTGCATCAGTATTTGGAGAAGGGGTAAGGTAAACTGTTGAAACACAATTTGCATCTGTCTTTATGGATAAATGGAAATGATCTTAATGATTTGATACAAAAATACACAAATTTATCTGGAATGACACCGTTTCAGAATTTATTATGAAAAAAACCCACCAAAAGCCCACTTCTTTTCCTCCCTTATGAATGTTGGAATTTCTTATGTGGTGAAATATCAGAACTGGCTCTGATGGCATGACCTTTAGCATCATACTTTATTTTTAAAAAGGTTTTTTTCATCATACAAAGTTAATTCTATTGGTATTGTATTATTCAGGTTTCTAGTGGTCATATCTGCAGAACAAGGAAATGTGGTTTTATTTCATACCTTGCTTTCATTCCATTGATACTTTAGCATGAGAATGTTCTTTGCTAAAAGAAAGAGAAAAATCCTGTAGTCCAAAGAGGTGTTATAGTTTGTGGGTTGCAGAATTTGAATTATATTCCTTTTTCTGTTACAAACTTTAACTCAAGACTGTAATGCATGTCATGAGCATACCTGTTGATTAATGTTCAAGTTTCTTCTTGGGTTGACATTACGCCTGTTTTATTTATATACTAATCTGATCATATTCTGATCATATTCAAAGTGATTTCCATACTGAAAAGAACACAGAAGCAAAAATAATATTAATTTATCAGCAGGCATGCACATGTTTTCTTATGTATCTTGGTTGTTATCTCAGTTGTCACCAGGTAGCTGTCTCAGTATCACTCACAAAGTTTACTTTTTCAGTAAGAGTTTTATATTAGATGTGACACTCTTATTTGGGATAATTTCCCATGTGTAGCTATTGATTCTGCCAACAGTGAAATTTCTTCAAATCCTATGAATTACTTTTGACATTTTTACACAGGCATAAAATTGTGTTACATTTCTTAAATGTTAAACATCAATTAGTTCCATGTACTCAATCCCCCTGAAGTAATTATACTTGTGTAAGAGAAAGTCACAGAACAGCCAAGGGCTGTGCGTACTCTACTGTACAATCCGGCGAATAATTGTCTTGCACGGTAGTGTCAAGAAATGTTAAATGATTCCATGTTGAATGTGCTTGCTGATGTCATTTATGTTTTTGAAGTATTTCTATAGAGAGTAAGAAAAAGTGCAAGGCTGATATACGGGGAGACAAAAATAACCTTGGCAGTTTCTGTCCTGGTAGTTAAAAAATAAATACGTGCATTCTGTCCTTAGCAAACATTATCCTCAGAAACTCAAGCTTACTTTTTTAAGGCACTGATAAATGCTTATAGTACAGATTTAAGACATCAGCTACTAAAGAAGTCATGCATTGATGAGAGAATTACATGTAAAGCCCACGGACAGACTCAGGCTAGATAAATTCTAGTTTTGATATTTTCTATTATCTGGAACAAGATGTGAGAAGAGTTCTTGGGTTTTGATTTATTTTCTTTATGATTTTAGTCTGTAAGTTGCACGAATACTGCCATAAAATATACCACTGTCCATATTTTGCATGAACCTTAATGTGCAAGAAAGCAGCTTCAGATTTTCATTGCCACCCTAACACCTGAAGTTTATGTAACCTCACAATGATATTAGAGGGCTGAGCTCAAACCTTGTTTCTTACTAGGTGCTGGTCTCCTTCTGGCTAGTCCAGTTAAAGCTTGCTCTAGTGAATCCCATACAATTGTACACACAGAGTTGTAGCTGTCACAGAAATCAGACAGAAATCTTATTGAATTACAGGATTAAATCATAACAGCTTCCTATCACTTTACAATGTCTTTTTGCTCCCCATCTTCCTATCAGTTACAAAGCTCTGTCCCGTTCCCTCAGCAAGCAGCCATGAAGTGGTGGTCTTGGTTATAGTTTTCATTAACTATCTCCTATATTGGTAATTTGTATATCTACCTGTGATTTATTACTTGTCCCGTCTCTTGCCTTTGGATTCTATGCTCATAAATGAGTTATACTTGTACTCCAGATATGTATGTACCCTTACACTCCCCATGTCCATATATTTTAACTACAAGGATATGTCAGTGAGTGGTTAGAAGTGGAAGATCCACAGTGAGGTAATGAAGTAAAATATAGTGGGAGCTGCAAAAGAAAGAAGAAAGTCTGGATTGCTTCAATAGAGTTCCAGCTTCTGAGCTGTCCTTAATGATGTTATTCCCTTCCCAGTGGTACTAATATAAGATAAAATTGCATAATTTTGTGGGCTGTGGTCTGAATTTCTGTATCTTAACAGTGTCAGAAAGCTCAAGGATTAACTTTTTACATTAGGATTTATGAAACCAATTAAAATGATGCAGTAATGTATTTTACCTTCCCTGACCCTTAATGCTATATTAACAGTACCTATTATTTCCCTATCTTACCTATTTCAAGGATCCATCTAATCATCTATTACAAGGTGACATGTCTGCTTCCTTTAGCTGTTGTAATACCACCTATGGTAACTCTATAGAGCTGATATTTCATTACTGATTATAATATTGGACTTCCAGTATTGTATGGCTTTGCATTTTCAGCATTTCCGTGAGGATGATTAGACTCTCTTGTAGTCTTATCTTCTAACTTCTTATGAAAAGTAATACATTCCAAAAGAGGGCTGGGGAATCTCAAGTGCAATCAGCAGCTTATTATAGCATAAATCTAGAAGCCCCTCAACTAGGTCGCTGTTACTGGCAGCTTTGTTTTTCACAACAGACCCATCCATTGATTTGAATAACAAAGGCTTAGAATTACAGTATGAAATAAAAATTATAAAGAAAACAATCTATATGGATTTATAGAAGGAATAGAATACCTTTCTTCTAGGGCCCAAACCAGCATCTATTGAAAGCTGGAGTAAAACTTTCCCTGGGGACAAGTTATCTCATAACTGCCTATTGCTTTGTCTTCACCTGATATTACTGCATACTTCTAAAGTGGAGAGCCCAGGGCACCTGATCTATGCTAATGTCCCTAGATTGTTGCCGTAGGCAGCCTTAAGACTATTTCACATTATTGCTTTATCGTGAAAGACAGCCAGTGAGCAGGCTCGATTATGATTATGGAAATGACCAGTGCAATAAGTAGAAGTTAAGCCTAAAATAAGCCAATACCTCTCTTCTTTAAGGAGGAATTTTGAAAACTACTGTAGGAAAATAACTAATGAAGGTCTAGATCAACTACTGAAGTCAAAGCGCTGCTTGAGGAGACAGTCAATTGATTTTTTTTACTTTATTTTTTTCTTCCTGTGAAGATGGGGAGGCAAGAGGACAAGCATAAGGTCCATATTTGTTCTGGAGAGCTTTTAGATAGCTTTATTTTCTAAAATGCATGCTGCACATAATCTTATCTTTATTTTTCAAGCAATCATAAGGTTCTTGTCCTATCAAATTAATTGAATTAAGCATATGTTTTCTTCCATTGTTTTGTAGCATTAAGCTTTTAGAGTTGGTTGTGTAGAGTTAATCCTCAGTAAATGGATTTTTTTGATCATTGATCCCAATGTGGAATTTCTTGCCTAGTTGGAAATTGTGCATATGCAGGTAAGTACATAGCAAAAGGACCTTTGTCATTGAGTGGCTTTTCATCAATAATTTTTCCCTCATAAAATGGTATACTTGTCTACAGTTTTAATTTGGAAAACCTTAAAGGTAGAAAGTCTATTTACTGACATGATGTTTTGTGTGAGAAATAGATATTAAAAATTATCTGCTGTCAGACCTTAATACAGAATGTCTACTAATACAAAAACCATTTTTCATTTCTGCTCTTTCCTTGCTCTTTTTCGTTATGCACACTTCTTTCACCTTGTAGCTCTTGAATGTAACTGAGTACTTACTGCCATAGCAGGCCAGAATTGCCCATATACATTAAAAAAAGGTATTTATGGACATAAATGATGCAGAATCTTTCTTTAATACCACAGTATTATCCAGTGTATCCATTTCTTTTGAGAAGGGAACATTATGGAAATAAAATGTAATCCTGGTACATAGCAAATGCCCAGTTCTAAAGTACCATGATACTATCCTGAAAAATCATCAATCAAAAGAAACGAGAGTAGCTTTGTCCTAAAAGAGCTGAAAGAACTTGACAAGGGTTAAAAATTTATTATTTTTTTTATAAAAGAAGTTTCTAGAAACAATGAAAGGAATCCTTCCCTGTCGTGCTCTTTTCACACAAGACAGACGAACAAGTACCTGAACAGTGTGCCAGTTACAGATGCACCGAATAATAGCTAATGTTTATGAGCTTTGAGATGTTTTTTCTTTCCTCCCATCTATTCTCTTTCCCCTTTAGTTTTAAGTCTAGCAGCCTGTGTTGATCTCTCTATGACAAAAAAGTTTTATGTGAATAATGTTAAATATTAAAGACTAGCTCTTCCATGTTGAAGAGTTATGCCACTAATTTAACCTCTTCTGCAGTCTTTAGTCTGAATCCTTAGGTGGTATTTCACACCTTTTAGGCCCAGACAGTGTAGGTAACTAATCTGAGGTCCTACATCCCTTCCAATAAAAGGAAAATTTCTGTGTACTGCCTTTTAATTAAAGG
The DNA here is from genome assembly GCA_027560015.1 of Chloroceryle amazona. Lineage (NCBI taxonomy): Eukaryota > Metazoa > Chordata > Aves > Coraciiformes > Cerylidae > Chloroceryle > Chloroceryle amazona. The sequence goes on from JANHFX010156874.1 coordinate 139,062, forward strand.
CAAATAGTGCAGTGCTTCAGTTAGAGGCAAAGGGTTGACTGTAGTCTGAATTTACCTTCAGTTTGTTGGGCTGCTGTTGAAACCCATAAAATATTTTTTACTTCCATTGTTTTAAATGTCTCAAAACCAGCTGACAACTTCCTGCTCTGCCCTGAGTACAGAAGAGAGCGAGCCTTCCCTTCACAAGCAGGATAAAAGGGCAGAACAGAATCATGCACTGTACTTTATCACAGTGATGTAGGGAAGCAATGAGAAAAAATTCTCTCGTGCCTTTGTGTATGCTGCTCTTCCTCATTTTGTTAAACTTACCAAAAATTTTCTTGTCTGCTTTCAATTTTCTTTTTTCCATCCTTGTGCCTCTTCTCTTTCTTACTTTCTCTTCTCTTTCTTCTCATTCACCTTTATAGCAAATACAAATGTAAGAAAGGAACTGTGAGAAAATGGCAAATGTCAGGTTTTAATTCAAAGGCAGTGACAGAACTGTAAAATATTCTTCTCATCCAGGTGCTTTCTCTTTGTGTTAGTGCTCTTGTTAACAACAACTTAAGAAGGATTATTTGTTTTTGATTTATTCCTGAGTTTTCTTGTAGTCCAGACTGAAATGGGTATTCTGAGAAGGTGTTTTTACCATAGACTCTTTGTCTACTATCACATTAAGTAAAATGATAAATTAATCTTTTGCTTATGCAAATTAAACTTCCTTGTTTAATTATTTTTGGATTTTTTTTAATTACTTTCACATCTAGTAATACTACATTACTGCATTGTTACAACATGAAGAGGTTTATTCTGTTAAGAGGAGTGAAGGTTTTTGCTGTTCTGAATGTAGCCCACATACCAACCGCCAATACCTCTGGTTTAATTCACCTTTCTGTGCTCTCTGTTTCCACCTGCCTTCTGGTCTCCCAATTGTTGTTTTGTAATGCTTGGTGCATGATTATTGTGAAGACTACAAGGGTTTTGTTAAAACTTTAAGGGAGAAGAGGTTTGGTTTTTCACCTTCTGGGCATTCAAGTGCTGTTAAACATAGATCACATCATTGAAACATACATGAAATATCCTGTGCTTGCAAATACAATTTTTTTTTAGTCCATATTCATAGAGATGTCCATTAAAATAGCAGAATTAGTGCATTTTTTTTTTCTGGATTCTATCTCTAGAAAAAGTGGTATATGATCATGCAAGTTATCTTTTTAAATGTTATGAAATGGTGGACTTCTTAGCTCAGCATTTTATTGGACAAAAAAATGTACATTGGAGATATACATTGGAAAAAAATGTACATTGGAAACACAGATGGATTCTAGGTGTGAGGTATCATGCTGACCATATCTGAAAATATTAATGTAAAATGTAGATATAAACAGTACAAATATGTATTATTCATTCAAAGACGTAAATAGATTTGGCTTAAGTTGCAGGGAGGGGAAAAGCTGTAGACTTCATACTTGCCATGGTTACAGGAGCACTCTAATTCTAGTTCATTGGAGGAAAAAATGTTATCCTGAGGATTGTATTCTCCTAAGAAAAGTATATTAAGAACTCTGAGAAATTATTTTCTTTCACAGAATACATGTAATCTCTCAACATAAATGGAAATCTTGACCATCTATATTAATGGAACAGCATATTCCTAAAGCAGGTAATGTGTGTTTTTTGTTTCCTTTCTTATGTTAAATTTCAAGGCAAATCAGCCTGAACCATAATTTTTAAAATTGTTTGATAGAATTCCCCACAGCAATGCCAGAGAAGTAAAAGTACAGAGTAGTTTCTTATTTTTAAGTAATTCAAATAAAATTCAACTTTGGATATATTCTGTATTGATAATATCTCTGCTGTATGACCTTCATCCTTGTTTGAAGTGGCTCTATTTTAATATATTTTTAAAAAGAAAATATTAAACAAAAAAATAAAAATAATAATAAAAAATCAGTCATTAACTTTGCACTGGTCCAAATGTCCAAAAGTTGAGATTGTAAAAGATGTAAGAAAAGGGGTTACTAAAAGCATGGAAAAAAACCCGGAGACAGATATGTTGGGGGTGGAGCGTTCAGACAGCCTAAGCAAACTTCATTATAATACACTTCTCAATGAAAATAGATGGCTTTGTGGAGGTGACTTTAGAATTTTTGCAAATACATTTTGCAGCTATCGTTAATTTAGCAATTTTTAATGGATATTAATACTAGCCTGCCTCAAGTTTAACTCTATATATACAGATATATACAACAATCCTGCTTTGCAAAGAGATGAAATTGTCTTTCCTGAAGAACCTGATGTGTTTAATAGCATGCTTTTCCTCCTCTTGGACAAGGTTGTTTTAGTCTCCTGTTGTTCCTCTTCAGTGTTAATTTTCCTCTAGTGAAAATCTCCACCTACCAAGAAAGCCAATGCTACGTGGAGGCAGAGTGCATTAGAACGAATAAATATAACCTCAGGTTGTGCACTTCAAACAAGATGGATTTTCCAACCCATCCTTAAGGCAGCTATGACTTAGATCAACATAATGAGCAGCAGTGCCAGAGGCTATGTCTATCCTAATACAACAGCATTGGTGTAAACATTTTCATAGGGTACTCATTGAATCTGGCAACTAAAGGAGTATAAATAAGAGGCAATAGGAAACACACATTAATTCTCCTTTTCTAATACAAACTCAAACTAGTTAGGTGATGACTCAGATTATGCCTGTTTGTATTCATTTAGGGAAAGTGCATAATTGTTTACTTGTGAAAATGTGCTTTCTGATTCCAGCAAGAGTTCATTTTTGTACTGGTCGTGATGTATTAGGAAAATTGTTTGGGATCTCATTACATCAACCCAGCTTCTATTAAATAGACATACATATACCTACATGTGTGCATGTGCACACATTCATTCTGAAGATGCCTGAAAAATAATCTAGCATTTGATGCAGAACTACACAGTTCCTCACTATAGTTCAGACTTTACGTTGTCTGGGATAAGTAGAGAAAAAATAATTCCAGTATAACATTCCTGATAAGTTATTTGAGTGCAATCACAATAATAAAGCTGATGCTGTTTAAACTATTTTTAAATCAGTGCGATGCAATAGCTAACTTAATTACCAACAGAGAGAACACGTGAGGTATGACTGTGGAGACTACAAGAAGCCCACGATGTGTCTAAATTATTTTTTATTTTTAATTTTCGCAGAGAGCAATGAAAGGTGAGTTGTCCCTTTGCTGAACTGAGGAAGCCAATATAAAAAATAAAAAAAGCAGCCCACTCTCCTGGCTTTCTGTAAATGTTCACATCCTCTCTGCCACATCTATTGCATTTATATCTGTTCAGTCAGGGTGCAAGTTGCTGGGCTTGTAACCTTTGCTTTTGAAGATTAGAGTTAAGAAAAAAAAACAACACTTTTAAGTTTTTCCTCAGATGTGTTCTGTTATTGTCTCGTTTGTTTAGATGTTGCCATACCTAGAAGAAGTATACCTCAGTAAACAATCACATCTCCTGAAGCCATCTTGCTCTGGAGATCTCACTTCTCCAGGTCTTAATGGCAGCCTAACTCACAACCAATAGGTATTCAGGTTTTTAAAACAGCTTATTTGCTTGAATATTTCATTGCTTTTCATATTAATAGAAATATAGGTACAGCTTTTTCTTGTATTTTCTTCTCTTATATCAGGTAAATCAAATTGCTTTGAAGTGAAATGAAAGACCCTTAAGAGATAGTAAAGTTTATTAAATTATAGGTGTTTGGGTATATATTTATTTAATCAGTTGTGGTTCCCATAATATTGATCCTGTATGTCATTTACCCAAGAGACTTGGGAAGTATGTGTGTAGCATATTTATATGTGTGTATATGTGTATGCCCATTACACACCACAAGAACAGACTATCTGAGGTATAGATTGATTTGTAGGAAATTCTTCAAGAAAGGATTATTTTGTTTTGCTTATAAAAGGAGTAAAACCATGTGGTCTTGCTACTAACACCCAGCAGGTGAAACTGGAACTGAGTTGCATTGGCTATGTGCACTGTATTGAAAGAAAATGTGGTCAAGTCTTTGCCATTATAAGAAGAAATGAAAATTTTTGCAAGATTTGTGCAAAGAGTATCTGAGTATGTAAGAGTATCTGTCAGATAGCATTAATGTGTGTTTTCATGTTGAGAATACTGTTTTAGTCTGCATTTGATGAAATCAGGGTAGTGTCAAAACTAGTATGATGCACAATGAATAATTATTAAAGTTATGTACTGTTTGATATTAAATGGTAATGCAGTTGTATAAATTTGTTTTCAGGAAATGAGAGCAATAATAGCAGGAATGGAAAATTGCTTAAGTTACGAGTAAATATATCAATGAAAACTTATCCTAAATGTGCCAATTCTTTGACTTGGTATTTATCTTAAAAATATGTATTGCTGAGAATTGATAAGAAAAATGTTTGCTTCATTCAAGTCTAGTGAAATTGTCAACAATATAGACTGTTAGCAAGGGATCAGCCACACTTTAATACTGGAATTACTATCTCTTTCTGTTTCTCTCCTTTAGCTGTTCTGCAGAGGATCATGTCTGATGCAGCCCTGATGTGATGAGCAGTTGAACTGATGATTTGATTTTTTATGGTTGGTCTGTTTCATCTGGAATGTTACCGTTCAGATTGGTTGGGTGTACTATTTCTACTTCTTGAACACAGATTTAGTCATGTAGTAGAATCTCCCTAGAAGCTTTGGGAAATATATTTTTTTCCCTCTTTTACACTGTCTGCATAATGTGAACTTCCTATTATTTATCTTTATTCCTTTGTGTATATACCAAATTAAGAAGGGATGTCTTAACAGAACTCTTAAATCCTCTAGCTATAAATTTAAGTACCAATCTTGTGCCAAGACAGCTGGCAGAGCTTCCATTGTCTTTTCCAGAGCTAGAGTTGTTTTTCACCTTCTGTTCATTAACAGCTGTGCAAGCCCTGTATGTACCCAGCTATATGTATAAGAAAATAGCCACTTTAAAAAATATAGCAGTCTTGAGATTTTTCTATAAGTTCTTGGAATTTCAGGGGTTTGTTTGGAAAATTGAATGAGAATGTGCTGATGTGATATGTTTTTTCTTCATATATATATGCTTAGTTGTTGTCTTTATAAAAAGGAACAGAACCAAATTTGCCTGGAAACAAACTTTTACTCTCAGGGCTTCATGACAGTATTGTAAATGTCTGCCCAGGTTCCTTTACAGTTTTTCTTTCTTCCAGTATAATACCACATACTTCAGATCATACAACCTTCTGCTGCTGCAGTAGTTACAGTCATTGTCTACAATGCTTTTCTTTGTCAGACCACCTGGTAGTTAATATATGGGTCAGATTCTGACAGTAATTGCAATTTATTTGGTTTTACAGTTGCTTGACATAAATCACTGTTGAGTCGATAGGGAAGGTATTTTACTTATTAGTGGTGTATTTCGGAAATCCTGAGAGTAAATGCACTTTGTCAGTGCATCTACAGTTGCTGTTTCCTTTCTAGTACTTTATTTCCTTGCTTCTGAACATTCTGCAATATTTATTCCCGACCTCAGCAGATATGCCTATATGTGTTTTAATGGGTGAGTTTTCTGATAAATCATTCTAGTGCTGCCTTATATGTCACACTTTCTCTTAACTGCAGTACTGAACTTCAGTCACTCACCATTGCCATATAGTTCCAAGGAATACATTTTATTTTCTTTTCCTGGCTTCTTGTTGTCTTATCAACCTGGTGCAAAGCTTGAAAACAGGTTTCTACCTCGTATTCCTATCAGGTACCAAAAAATCTGTCCTTAATTTTACATGGAGCTTCTAAATAACCTATGAAAGTACACTTATTGGGGGGGGAGAAAAAACAATATGACATTTCCTCTGGAACTTCTGCCTTCAGAGGTTGAAACAACACTTTTATTGTATTTTGAACAAGACTTGGAAAGAATTTTTCTAAGTAATTGAAAAATCCTAGGAATTATTCCAGTTGCTTTATGCTTTCTACTGTAGACATTTATGTAATAGCTTGCTTTTTTGATGCATTTGGCACTATTCCATCTTCACTGATTACACAGCCAATATAATCTAGTTCAATGTGCAGCTGGTTTATTGAATTTAATCAATCTTTGCTGATATTTCTGCAATCTGTCAGATTCTCAGCAAGGTAATACAATCTATTAGCCAAGCAATAGGATCTATCAGTAGTTAGATTCTCTTTATATATTGTCTTGGAATTGTGTGTCTTAAAATCTTTTGTAGTCCTTGACATCTTGCTTATTGCACCATAGAACGTGATTTGACTCCGTTCTATCTTGAGTTGGTTTCTTTAAACTTTCTCTCGTAATACTTCCTGTTGTTGATGCCACATGCAAAATCAAAATGTTTCCCTGAGAAATCATTTACCGTATAAATTCTTTATTTTCACAAGAGATCAGACCTCTGAGAACCATAGCATCTTAACAGATGATACAGATATATCTTATTACTGGGTTTTGTCACATTCCTAAAATATGCAAAATATAACAACACAAAAGTTGTACAGAGAAAATGAGTGATGAGAACAAAAGCCCCATGAATAAAAATTAAAAAAGTTGCTAATGTCAGTAATATCAGTGGTTGTTTCCATAGAAACTAATCTTGAGCAGAGACCTCATTGATAATGACAAGCCATGACTGATGCTGGTGAAAATAGGCCTGATTGCTTCTACAAGTAGCCCTCAATCTAATTTTAGCATGATCTAAACAAGGCAAACTATAAGAAAGAGAACATGGAATGAAAATAATAATTTTGAATTAATCTTGCAATATAGTTTTAAAAATTATTATGCTTTTAATTCTTAACTTATATGTAAAATTAACCACAAACAATAAACAACATGAAAATTATTCCTTCTGGCATTCTTGTCAATTATCAAATGTTTATATTGCAGTTTGAATGACATCAGTTAAGAAATACTTACAGTAGTAAATTACAATTGTTCAGATTTAAAAAATATACGATGTAGCATGTGATAAAAACACTAACGGATTTTAAAATGGGGAAGTAAACAGAAACATTTTTCAGAGATTAACTATGGCATATAGCTGCATATATGTGCAGCTTAGGACAGAAGGCAATTTTGCAATAATTTATTCAAACTGGAAAACTAGTCTTTGGAAAAGTGATCCTCACAAACTTCATGGTTTTGTTGCCATCAGTATTTGAGCAAGTAAGCAAGTTTCACGTTTTCATCTGCTTTTGTACCCATAACCAAAATTATATTCTTTACTGAGGAAAAAAAAAAAATTCCTTCAAACTGTCTTTTTAGATTGTCTGAGAATGAGAGTGCAGAGTGGTGATAGTTGGTAATGACCTTTTTCATGCTTTCTCTTGTCTGAAGTCTGCAGGGAATTTCTAGTAGTGCTTTGTGGTAGCTCTTGGCCTTCATAAGCATAAAGGCTACTACGTCATCACCTGACTTTCTCAGGACAGAATCAGTACCAATTAACCTTTATCCTTTTTATTTTATGTAAAAATATTCCTTTTACAAATATTTTTAAAGAGGATTGTTCCATTCTTCCAAGTAAGCAGCAGTTCTGTGAACATCCTTCTGATAGCTAAGCCTCCAGACAGATCACATTAAGAACAGATTAAAAAAAGCAAGTTTTCTTTTTCACCTTTCCTCAATACCTTGTTATTGTGTCTCAGTCCTAATCTGGAGGCTTTATTTAATTCCTCACTTTTTTTTAATCCTTCTTTGTATATTCTTGGTGGGGTGGTCATTCTTTTGAATGTCTGGAATTTTTTCTTTCAAACATATCAAGCACATTGGTCTTACATTAGAACTAAAGGAGGATGAATGAAATGTTTTTTCATTGCCATTAAACTGAATTGCCTTATAGCAAATCAGCCTGACAAAATGTCCTATACTCTCAGAGGTCAGTCCTTCTAAAACCTGTACATTACACAGTTTATTGATTTCTTGTGCTTGGCTAAAATCTGTTTCTAGTATCGGAAATAATACCATTTATTTTAAAAGTTTTTTATTCTGAATTTTAACACTGCTATTTTTGCTTCATTTCCTTGTGAGGGCAAGTATAATCTCAAAAGTTGGCTTTGCACATGGTATTTGAAGCACGGAAAAACTATTTCAATTAGCTGTGATCAGACAGGTCATAGTGGAGCAAGGACTTGAACTCAAGATGTGTGAAACAGCTGGCTAGGACTAACGTTGGCAGATAATTTTTTTTCCCAGTTTTGTACTTTGTGACTAGCTCTGAAGAGATGAAAGACTGGTTACTTTAGCTTACTTTTATTTATGGATATAAATGCCATCTTTTTCAAGTATTTGTTTTAAGTATACCTTTTTCTTTGATATAAAGAATATCGGCATGGAATGACTAAAATTTGGCTTATTCTTGTTTGTGTGTTATTGTAGAGCTTTATAGTTCCCAAAGTGGGGTAATCGTTTTAATTTTAAGCATTGAAATTTAAAATAGTGGTTTTCTTACTAACTGCAGTGTGTATTGTAGGTCATCTGTTACTGAAGACTGTCAAAATAGAACTAATAGAGCATATGCTTATGTTCATTTCAAAAACTATTACTAGGATTATCTGGTTTTCATCATTATTGTGCTAAATGGTGTTAGGAATCATAATTTCTTTAACTTGTCTATAATATAAATCCATTTTTCAAAGCCAAATGCTTCCAGTACTTCAGATACATGCATGCTTATCTATATGTTTGTGATTGGCTTCAATATAGTCAATATAGAAATCAGCATATATGTTTGCAGAATCAGGATGCTGTTACTTCAGGGCATCCTACAGATAGTCTGATAGATAGAGGTATGTGTGCAGAGGAAGTGAAGTGTCCTTGTTCCAGAGCAAATCTGAACAAGTACTCCAATCTGTGTGAATTCTACATCATGCTTTCTGTCTGCTTAGTAAAACTAATAATTATTACTTATGATAAAAGAAAAAGCTATGTATGACTAGTTGCTAATAACAACTGAGTGTCAGAAATGACATTTCATTTGGTAGCAACGTAGGCAGGCTGAGGTGGAAAAATAAGATGACAAATGTTACACAAAGTCTCATGAATCTGAGCTGTTTAAGAAAGCCTTGAGCATGGTTTATGTTTACATCTATGTGGTTTTTTTGTTGTGTTTTTTTTTTTTTTCCCCCTGAACTTGTCTTTTGCCATTGCAATACCTAAACAAAAATGCTAACCAGTAGCAGTAGACTATTTGGCACTAGCAAAGACTTTTTCCTCAGCTTGGAAAAAAAAAGGTCTGCAGATTCAGCAGGGCACTTGACAGAGATCTATCTGGTTTCTGTAACTGTAGACCAAAAATGTTATTAAAGGGTACTTCTATGCTAATCTAATTTAAAATAGTATATTTTTTAATAATAGTGTGAAGGATCTCAGCATGTACAAAACCAGCAAAACTGATGGGGTGAAAGTGCTTTTCTAAAGAAAATGTAAAAACAGGGCATAAAAACTTTGCTTAAAGATCTTCTGGAAGATGGGTGTCATTTTCTGTAATGCATCTATAAAAGCACTCTTCCGAATAACAGTCTTATAGACTGAAGGAATAGAACAGAAGCAGAGAAGATTTGTGTAGTTTTTAATACAGTTATTAAAAAAAAGTAAAAAAAAAAAAAAGAAAAAATAATAGAAGAACAAGCTATTCATTTAAGTGACAAGTATTTGAGATATTAAAGCAGAATGAGTCACTATATAGCAGCCATGAAGTCATAGAGGATGAAGTCAGCCAAGTCTCTAGCCATGGCCCTGTGTGTCCAGATCTTGTGTAGACACACACTTGCAGGGATGCTCCCTCTTGTGTTGGTAGTGAGTTAAGGGTAATTTTTTTTCATTTATACCTTTTTGGTGTAGATATGTAAGAGGATGTAGGATATAGTTGTTGCTAACTCTTGTTCTCCTGGAAGGTAAATAATTCTTCAGAGTTTCTTTTTCCTGAACCCATCAAAGTAATTATTTGGGTAAGAGAAAGACCTGGTCCTGGATGTAAGATGCGTTTCAGAAATACTACAATCTCCTACAATTTTAATCAGGTCCTGCAAAAATGCAACTCCTGGACTAAGATCAAGTAAGATTAGGATTTAATTTTTATTTAAGGCTGAATTTCTGGGGAGCTAAATTGAACTAAGATGAGTTCTTGATTCAGAGAAGTTGGTGGAAATTGCTTAGCTTGTGTATACATGTGCTTGTGCTGCCTGTAGCCCATAAAATACATTTAGAAGAAGGAATAGGTCAGCATGCTAAAGCTAGCTTCTACATTGCTGTACATGCCTGCATCCATGAGAGGATTCACTGTCACAAAGGAAGGAAAAGCTCTAGGCATGTCAGGAATATTTTACTTGGGAATAAAAGTGTAACGAGTTGGCATAGCTTTGCTCATTTCTACATCTCTCCCTTTTCCAAGGGAACTCTTGCAAAATAGCTTAATTTAGAGTTGCCAGTAGTTCCTCGAGGAGCTGCTGCTGGATTTAGTGGTGCTGGATCTGGAGACTGCCAGCAGGCTTCCATGGGTGAATCACTTTTCTAATTTAACTTACATCTTAAATGTGAAAAGTTTGTCAGATAGGTACCATTATGCTTGCCCCACCCACCCCTTTTTTTTTTAATTTAATTTTAGTCTTAAGTTGAGGTAAGGCACTGAATTAAAAATATTTTTACTTTCTACAGTACGAATATATAAGGTTTCTCGACTTAGAAAAGTTCAAAAGAATACAAGAGTAGCTATGGCACAAATTTCTCTGCCTAGAGTAACTTAACTGACATGTTATCTACTACAATTTTATGATGATTTTTCTTATTATAAAAAGAAATGAATCTCTCTGGATGACAATGTCTTTCAAATTCAACATTTTAACAGGCTTAAAATATGCAAGAAGAATTTCTTTAAAGATTTTTCTTTGCATAATTCATATTCATTATTCTACAGCAAATGTTTCTTCCAAGAAAAAAAGGACTTAAGGGAGAGTATGTTTAGAAATTATGACTAAGTCTAACAAATTTAAATATAGATGTGACCAAATGTGCTCTCAAACTTCAGGAGCTTCTGAATGTGAAATGAATTAAATTGCTGGCTCGTTTTCATACCCGTTGAACTACTACATATCTGTCTTCTCTAAATCGTGGATTTTTTGTTTCTTTTCTTCTCAAAAAGAAAAAAAGCACTCTTGTAGTGAAAGATTGGTTTTTCACCTTCAAGTGAAGCCTGAAAATGAAACAATTTCTTGCTCTCTACAGAAAAGCTTATATTTTGTCTGAATTGTTTTACCTTCCTTCCCTTTATGTTTTTAAGAACAAAACCTCCTTTCTTCAGTCCTTTCCAGTATTTTCATATCATAATAGAAATACAGTCTGTTCCATACATTTTCTTATCTCTAGTGACTTACCTTTCCCTTCCCAATTCTATTATATTTTTATTTTTACACCATTTTCTTAAAGTTGTACATTTTTTAAGGTCTTATAATGGAGTCCTGTACTGCTTGAGAGCCTAAACTGAAATAGCAGCTAGCAAACTCCTGGCTTAGCCTGTAAAAATGTGTATTTTATTTTTATTTAGTAAAACTTCCGCTTCTGAGAAGAAAAAACAATTTGGCTATTTGAATAGATTTTGCCAAATCGTTTTGATCAAAACATCAATAATAGAAGCATCCTTGAAATGTAAAAAACAATTTCTTTATATTCCAAGCTAGGATGAACCATTTCAGCATTTCCCTATCTGACCATAGGATACCAGGGTGGAAGCACATCTATTCTCTCCCCTTGACAACTAGACTTTTAAAAATAGGTTTCTTTCATAACTTTACAGGTTTCTTTTTTGGTGGATTGTTTTGTGCAATTTCATAGTATAATGATTGCATTTTCAACATTATATTAGAAACACAAAAATTGTGCTTTACAATTGAAAGAAAGAAGAGTGTGGAGGAACGTGAGAAGGTAGATTTTTCTGTGTGACATGGAGTATCCTCACTGTAACAGTTCATATGTACCCCAAAATCTGTATAAAGATAAGTAAAAACTAAGTTGACAATTCCACTCTGTCCAAGTATCAGTGCCCTATATATTTTTCTGTATTTGAGTCTTAGACTATACTGAATACTTTGATTAATTATCAGAAGTGTTTTTTAATAGCTTGGATACATGGTGGTAAACATAATTTTATATTATTCTTTTCTGCTGGTTCAGTGAAGTAAGTTTTCAAACTGTAAGATTGTTTTATTCACCTACCTCATGCTTGTTCCTAAAAAGATGCTTTCACACTTGAGTCTACTCCGTTTTTTTGGTGTGAATTTCAGCTTATGTTATCAGAAGAGCAGAATCTGAAAATGTCCCCAAAACTGTAGGCTATTGAAAGAAAAAAAAAAAAAAAGGAACTTCTTTCTATTTATAGTTTAGGCTCATCAGAGATCTTTTCAACAGAATCAGATGCCTCTGGGTTTCACAATCCATTTGTGTGCATTTTGGCCCTGTCTGCTATGAAACATACTGCTCTAGGCCCGGGGAAACTAGAATTTTATTAGATTTCAAAATATGAAGAGATTTTATAATGGTATAATTGTAAGCATTTATATGCATATGTAAAAAAATGTAAAAATCTAAGTACATGTTACTTGGAAAATATGCAGTTTTACATACGTATTAAGTAGGTGTTTAGCCCAGATTCACGGGAGTCAGATTCTAACAAATACTAATTATGTTTCTTTTCCTTGAAACTGGCTAGATCCTTAAAATACCCTTAAAGTTTCCAAAACAGGAAATGAATACTTACACAAAAATGCAAAGTTAAATAATATCTGCCTGTCAGTAAAGAGAAGCATCCACCATTTTTATTTTGGGTTTGTCCTTTTATTAGTATTACCCATTTATTAGTCTGTTGGTTTGTATTAATATTTTGCATTGAAAATTCATCCTTCTTTGGAATGTCAAGCTGGATTTCTTCTATGATACATCTTGGATTTTGGTGTTTCTGTTAAACAAAAAACATAATTAAAATTAAAGCTTGCCTGGTAAATTATACACTGCCTTAAAGTAGTGTCTGGAGAGACATAAATGAATGCAATGGTTGGCTGTGAAATCACAATTTAGTTAAAAATTCAACTGATGCAGAAAGAAGATAATAATCCATTTTATTTCTCCAATCTCATAAGCTTTTGGAATCTGCCTACTATGTGCCAAAGGGAACAAAAATAAAACAGCCCCCCACCCACCCATGCCAAAGTTTGCAGATCAGTTTTCAAAGTTCTCGCATTTTGAGAAGCTAATTTTGTTAAATGGCTCCCTAATCCAGAGGTACCCCCTCCCTGACCACAACTTTGTATGGTGTTTTAAGCTCAGTCTTAGCTTGCTGCCCTTTGCTTTGAAGCGCAGCCTGTTTCTTGCAGTCTACCTAATCACAAGTAACCTCTAATCCTTGCACACTTGGAAACCTCTGTCCTTACTCTGTCTATTCACAAAACTGTTCATACCATCGATTTCTTGAAGATCAGGTGCCAACCTGTGTTGGCACAATGCTCAGATAATGTTAGATGAGAGTAAGGCATGTGGTTGGCTGCTGATAGCTCTTTCTGAGGTTGCTTTTTTTTTTTTTACCCCTTTTGATTGTACGCTGTTGCTCTTCAAGTACTTTTGTTTTTTTTGAGGTCTTTTAGCAAAATTGCAAACAACAGGAAAGCAGAGAAATCTGCTTTTGCACTTCCTACTGTACAGCAGCTTTTATAATGGAAAAACAAATGTTGAGGTGATAGGAATGTCAGTTTGAGGCCAGACAGTAAAAAAAATTGAATAAATCAGTGTAGGGCCTTATTTCCTCTTGCACTACTACTGGCAGCAAAAGCTCTGTAGTCGGCTTTATGAATTTGAATAAAACATGAATTTGTATATAGATTTTTATTTTTTTAATGCTGAAAGAAAAAGCATTATAACTAATCTTTACAGCTTCTGACAGAAAAATGAAGACCTTAAAGCTTTCATAGATATCATGTGGACATATGGAACAAGTGAGTAGCTGGTAATGCAAATGAAGCTAACAGTAGTTTTGTAGTGTGCAGCTAGAGGCAATGTATATCATTATCTGCATTCATTAAAGTTTGAGGCATCTGTATCTCTTTGAAAACAAAAAGTCACTTTCTGGATGAAATCTGGATCTACCCAAAAAAGGGAACATTAGAGAAATCTACTACTGCCTTGCCTTGTCCACTCTTTTGATAAGAGGTGTTGTCTAGCTGAATTTTAACATTGTCTTTCAGCTTTATCTAGAGCTTGCTTCTACTCTCATCTGTTTTCCTGGGGATTGGAGACTTTCTGTTGTTGTTCTCTATTTTCCTGACACAAGTCCTTGTATTTAAGAAGACTAGTTCTCCAGTTTGGGTTTTTTTGTTTTTGTTGACCTTGGCATCAAATTTAGAGCAGTCTGTACTTTGTGTGGAATTATTGCCAAACAGCTTCATATCTGTTTGTGATTTTCACAGATTCATACCCCATTGAAATGATGAGTAGAAGAGGATATGTGAGATTATCTACAGTGGAAACACCTAACGTAAGAAATAGTTTTTTCTTAATTTTCTTCTATCGGTGATTCTGCCCTTTACCACTTCATGATATTTCACAACACAGAAAAGTGCAAAAAGCTTTATGTCCTATGATGTATTATGTACTATTATGTAGATGTTGTACTGACAGCAGAATTTCTCCTTCACGGTTGATCCCAGTGAACTTAATTATCTAATAACATTCTTAAAAATAAAGGAAGATCATTTCTTTCACTGTGGGGGGAATTGACATATTTTGTTATAAAGTTGGTCTTGACCTTCATGGCCAGGAAGATTTTTTGTCTTCTACTCATGCTCAGTGGACTATTGTACGAGCCATAACGTTTGGGCTCCATGACCCTTTTGAAAGCTGCAAAGTCAGTGAAATTATACAGACTGCTTGTTGTATAAATCAGACTGCACTGATTTTGGTCACTCAAATTAAATTCAGTCCAATTGCCAGCCACGTAAACTCACTTTGTAGCTTTATACCTATTCTCCTATGGTTTTTAATTCTCCCTTACTTTGGAAAAATACTTCGATCAGATGATAAAGGTCATATTTTTTTTACTTAGCCCCTGCACTGCCATTTCAAGTATAGGCTATTTCTGAAGTTTATAATATGTTTGTGAGGCATTACAAATGCTAAACAAAACCTTTCTGATCTGTAATATGTGATTCAGAGGTCATTGTTACAATGAGATGTTCCTGATATACAAAGTAATACGGGCAGCCTATAGATGAATATTTCTTAGAAAACTGAGTGAGGCACTCTGTAGGAAAGGCAAACTGACTTTACTTTTGTGAAGCTGCAGGTTAAATGAGCACATGGAATGTGACATAGGGAATAACTCTTCTGATCTGTGTTTGTGGTATAAATATAAAGTTCATGCTAGTAATTAACCTACAAGAGAGATGTGAGCATACCAGAGGGACCAAAAAAGGGCTACCAAGCTGATTAAGGGACCAAAACATCTCCTCTTCAAAGAAAGACTGAGAGAGCTGGACTGTTTAGCCTGGAGAAGAGAAGGCTCAGGGGGGAATCTCCTCAATGTATACAAATACCTGAAGGGAAGGTGCAAAGAAGACAGAGTGAGGCTCTTTCAGTAGTCCCCAGTAACAAGGCAAGAGGTAATGGGCACAAACTGAGACACAGCAGGTTCCTTTCAAACATTAAGAAAGACTTTTTCACAGTGAGGGTGACCAAGCACTGTCACAGGTTGCCCAGAGAGGTTAACTCCTTTCTTGGAGATATTCAAAAGCCCTCTGGATGTGGCCCTGGACAATCTATTCTGGGGTGATCCTGCTGGAGCAGGAGATTGGAGCAGATCACCTCCAGAGGTCCATTTGAACCTCAACCATTCTGTGATCACCTGAAAAAGTCCTAAATTGACCAGACTGGGTCCTGACTTCAGGGCAAAAGTCAGATTTATTGCATTTCGGGGGGGTTACTTAAGGTCAGCTTCTGCCATATTATGTTACACTGTGTTGTATGTGATGTAATTTAAAGTCACACAAGTAACCCAGAGTGGAAGCAGGAAATTAAAGGATTTTTTTCACTCTCCCCACAGCAGTATTTTAAATTGCAAATTCCTGGCTTATTTTTGTACTGCTTTAATTTGCTGAGAGAAGCTGTGAAATCACCTTGGCTTGGAGTGCTAGTTTTGCTACTCATCTAGGTTTATAGATAACTGATCCAAATGGGATGGAGGGAAATAGGGAAACATCTCTCAGTGACAGTTCACTGGTATGTGACATAGAGCACAACTTAAAAAATAAGCAGGCACTCTTTACCATAAAGCAAGAATCTTTACATTTCTGTGGTTATATTATACAATCATGTATATAGAGACATATTGCATAGCTTGAAAAAAGTCACCTTCCTTGTTCCATGCTGGTATAACAGAATGTCTCATGGCCATGGAACTTCATCAGAATACTCATATATGGCTCAGAAGACATTTCATCTGAAGTAATTATCAGTTTGAGGAACAGATAAGGTGCTTCATATTTCCTTTGCATCTTCATGTTCAACTGTGGTATTTCTTACCCTGAAAATAATGAAGAATACACCTGGAGAGTAATCATCTTAAATCCAGCAAATGTTTCTGTTTCATCTCGTGGCTGTTCTGAACAAAACCCTCCAATCCTTTATTTAGACTTTACCAGTCAGTAGGGTTTATTCCTGGACTAAGGGTGCTGGAATCAATAAAAATATTAACATTAGAAATTCAATTAACCACAAATTAATATGAAATGAAGTTGGGAATATGAAGTTAAAACATGTAAATGTAGTGTGTGTATGAATATATATACACACATACAGATGACTGAAAATTTGTGCATAATGGGAATAAAATTATTCACGCTTTTCTGTGAGATATGTTTTATATTTAATTATTTTCATTAATGTCTTCTAGTAATGGGTGGATCAGGATTCAGCACTTACCCTGGTAATTCAATCCCAAAATGATGATGACTCAAAGCTTTAACGTGGAGAGAAAAAAAAAAAATTAAATTTAAGCAAGCAAACTCTGGTTCCTCTATGTTCTCTGCTTGAAATGAAAAAGTTTACAGATCAGATTTAAATCCTTAATGCAAAAAAAAAGGATCGTTAAATACATCTTTATATTAATAGCTAGAGCTCATCGCACAAGTTTGCATGATTGCATAGCTAATGCAGGCAATTAAGTTTGCCAGTGAAATATTTACTTTTTGAGGCAAAAGTAAAGGAAAAAAGAAAATTTAGGAGTAATAATGAATGCTATTAAAAAGATGCTATTAAAAGGAAGCCTGGATTTTAGTTCTTGAGTGCATGTTTAACAAATACAAGACTGTAATAGTCCTGAGCTGATTCTCTTCCACAGTGTACATAAAACAATTTTGTATTTACCATTTATGTTTGATTAAAGAAGGAAACTTAAATCTATTGTTGGTCTGGGCATCTGTTGGTGTGAAACAAACTCTCAGGAGAAACGGATAGCAAAGAACAAACTAAGTGGTAACAAACATTCATTGCAGCCAGATCTTAAAGGCATTAGAATAAAAGAAAAAAGAATTAGAAATAGGTTCAACGTGTGTTTTTACTTGTGCTACATTATACAATACCTCTCATGCAAATATATGGGAAAGTGGTAAACCTCTACAGGACTATTATTGAATAGAGTGGCAAGGAAGAGAGAAACTTTTCTTAACTTGATTCATTATTTAGTGGTACTTTCGGACAATGTGGGTCTCCGTTTCCTTTCTCTGTGTACATTTCTTTGGGAAGACTTCCTTCAGTCCTTGTTCCTCTAAATTTATTTTGAATCTGCTTATTTTTCTTCTTTATATGAAATATAAAGCTCTGAGAATAAACATGTGCTTCTGCTGTCCTTAGGTGCAACACTATGAGACACTGGCATTGCCCTACGATAGGTCTGGTCCAGGTGTGAAAGGCAGGTGCCTCTGCATCACCAGTTGCTGACTGTTATGTTCTGCTGCAGAGGGGCAGCCAGTCCTGGACCCTTTGAAACCAGTTCAACATTAGTCCTTAAGCACGTGAACAGCTCTGAATAATTAATAGTAGTGAATTCACTAAGATTCAGGCTATGGAAACTGATGACTAAAAGGAATTTTCTTGATGTCTTTCTTCTGAATATTCCTGCTCTGAACTGCTACAGTGCATTTCACTCAACATTTCAGCTGAGGTCAGTGAAGACAACCATGTCTAGCAAAGAGTATGCTCCACCATGGTCTAAATCAGCAGAGTTTTACTGAATTCCTGGGAGGTCATGTTCTGGGGGGACCTAAACTTCGGTGAAGTTCCTTGAGACTGTAGACTATTAAGAAGAACTTTCAAGGGGGTTTGTTTCCTCTTCAGACAATTCTGTCAAAGTTACTGCCAAAACAGATTCAGCTTTCTTATGGAAGGCTAGGAAGAGTCGTCTTAATTATTTTGCTGTAAACCAGCATCTTTATAATTATTCTATCATGTAGACTTTCTTGTTGTTCCTGAAAGGTATCAAGCAGCGCAGGTAAGAGCAGTATTTATGAAGCAAAACTCATTAGTTTTTTTATACTTCTGAACTAGCATAAGAAAATTTTTCACCAGAGAAAACATGTGCCTTTAAGTTCTTTGAAGTTATTACTTAGTGACAGAGTAACTGTTTGGAAGTGATAAATGTGTCACTAACGTGAAAGGGTAAGCTAGTTTTCAATAGTTGTCTTTGGGACTGCATTATTAATAGAAAACAGGATAAATTTTTGCTCTGGTGTAATTTGAAGCATTTTCAGCTCGCTGTAGATTTTAATGCTTGTGTCATTTCCAGTTAAGGATTTCTTGCCATCTGGTCCCTACTGGAGCATTCAGAAAGGCTATTCCCATTGAAATGAGTTAGATACTCGTGAGCTCTTGAGAAGTGAACTATACAGAGCCATGGATTCTAAGAGCTTATGGAAGAGGCTTTCAAGTGTAGTTTTTTTTGTGGGGGGTTGGTTTGTTTGTGTGTTTATTTGTAATTGTATTTCTTGCTGTTTTATTTGAACCTCATTTGAAAACAAATTCTTTGAATTTCATTGCTGTCTTTATCATGGAATATAGATGTTTTAAAACAGAAAATTAATTACTATTTAGCAACTGTGCACCAACAGAAAAGAAAATATATCTATGAATAAGTCTGTGGTTCTCAAGTAGAAAAATATGTGACTGTTCTTCAGAACTTCAGGATTCATCTGCTGTTTATCTGCCTAAATCTTATTTTCTTTCAGACTTTGAAGTTCACAATGTGTCTCCTACAGGTTTGTACTTGCATAATTCCTTTTATTTAAGTATATCAATCATCTTTTTTGGGGGGCACTGTATTTGATTTGCTTGTTTAAGCATCTTGCTTAAGGTATTTTTTTTCTAATATATATATAAATAAATCAGTATCAGGTATTTTATCCTCTGATTTGCATTGCATAGGCTTGTGTAACCTTGCATTTAATATGTGAAATTTTGTCCATCTTTAACTGACCTTCAGGGGTAAGCATCCATTATGTTTATCTCAGGATATAATCTGTCAAATATTAATTCTTAAAAAAAAAGTGATTTTTAAAAAAAAAGTACTACTGTTTTAGAAAATAAATTGAATACAGATCATTTACAGTAGGGATAAGTCTTTGTGTAAAAAATCAGTGGCTTTGAAAAGTGTGTTTGCTAAAGAATTCACTTATCAAATATACTGTAAAGTTTGTACGTGTGAAAGTTTCATTAATAATAATGTTCATTGTCATGTTTTATAAATATTTTTATCAATTCACACTAACTTTCCAATGATATTTGTTATGTTTTATCAAGTAGATCAACAAGTTCTTCAGAAACCTCTTCATAATAGAATTAATAAAAAACTTCAATATGGCTCCCTAGAGTATTCAGAGAATGATGGAGTATTTAATCTTAAATGTGCAAAGAAGATATGGAATGGAACGATAGACAGAGCTTTGATCCTTTAATACTGTTCAGATATGCACATTAAAAGAAACCCTGGAAATCTTTGCTCTAATTTTATTCTATTTAAATGCCCACAGCTAACTCCAAACTGTTAGTGTATCCTTCCCTCACCATTTCAGTCGGAAGAATCTGAGATTTGAAATTAAAATGAAAAAAAAAAAGAAAAAGTCGGTAAGCCAATTTGAGTCAATTTACTGACAAAACTAATTAACTTCTCAAAGACAGTCTTCAAGGATAAAGACTGAAACTTGAGAGAAGGAAAACAAGACAGAGTTCCTCTGGATCCTAGCACTGTCATAAGAGCACTAATATTTGTTAGACATAAATTCTGAATAATGTTTTCCATTTAAAATTGTACTTTCATTAGAATTTAATTGTGAAAGCAAGATATGTAAATAACATTTTATAAAAATGTAGAATTTAGAACATAAAAAGCTTTAATGAGTTGCCTGTCTCCTAAGATCTAATTAACAGCTTGACAAAATGAACTCTTTAGATCCATTAAGAAAAGAGAAGTCCATTTTGCTTGCTCAGATTGCATCAGTGACTAATTAAATGAATATTTTACTAATTTTTGAATATACTCATCACAGCTTTGTCTAGTAAATCCTTTTTAATCATTACTTCTAAGAGGAAGAAGAGATCTAACTTGTTCCATATCTGTAAAATCATTTATGACAAAAAAATTCATAGGCTTGTGGACCTGCAAGTGAGACAAGGGCCATAGTACAGAACAGAGTAAGACAGGTTGTGGTTAGTATTAAAGTACATCCTTCTCCACATACTGTTTCTGTAATCCATAATTCTACAATATCACAAAATAATTACATCTGGTAAGTGGAAAAATGGATGTACTCAGCAAGTTACCTGGTAAAACCAGGAATATAACGCCAGTCTCCTGTCACGTGTATCTCTGCTGCTGTCGTCCCTAAGTTAAGAGCCAATGAAATAATATGTTTCAGTCTGTGTATGTTAACATCCACAAAATGGAAAATATGAGTCTCATTTCATATTTTCAAGTTTCATCTTCCCCAGTGATTTCAAGAAAAACCTACCTAGTTTTACACTGACATAACTGAATAGCATCCCAGACCAAGGATGTATTTTAGCTGTAGGATTCTTACTAATAACAGTTCTCTAAATGTCTCTTTTTCCAAAGTCATGTCAAATCTCCTTTTCCCCCACCTTTAAATGTATTGTAATTGATTCTAGTAGAAGGTAATTACAGTAGTGTAATGCAACAAATATTAAGCATGTTGTTGTTTAAAATTATTTTTATGAAAATAATGACTAGCTGGACATCAGAATAAGGCCAGTGGAGAGTATTTCAATTAATTCCCAAACTTAAAAAAGGAAAACAAAATGGTTCACTCAGTAATTGTTGACATTGATATTTCAGAATCCTAAGCCCTGTCTGAAATTTCCTAAGTATTCATGGATAAATGCATCCTGAGGTGTACTATAATTAGTTTGTTCATTAAAGGAGTTTACACTCAAAAATGATTACACTTGATGAGCTTAAGGGTCCTTTCCAATCTAAGTGATTCTATGAAAAAACCTGTAAACAACATATTTGTAACTCAAAAAGAATGTCACAATTTAAACTGATCATAAGACTACTGTAAAATGATGTAGTTTAATATATTAAATCTGTCTTCTGCTATGTGCTATAACTGATGTTTAG
>JANHFX010156874.1:167984-193932 GCA_027560015.1 Chloroceryle amazona
GGAAAGCAATGATGATTAATTATTTCGTGCCATCTCCTGAATGAGAAGATATTTTCTTCTTGGGTAGAAGGGAGTAGTAGAGGATGCCTGTTTGAACCAGTCCTTCTAAGCATTGCTGTTATCAAGCAAAATATGTTTTCAGGATGTGTTGGTGTTTCTTCCTTTTGTCTGTCATGCCCCATTGAAAAAAGCAAAGCAACTTGCTTTCACGGTAATTTAAAAACTCCAGTGGCCTTCATTATAGGCAGATAGATATAGATTTTCTGTGGAAAAGGATAGGACAGCTGTAACATCTTCCACTGCTTTGCATTTTCCAGGTACTCGGGAGAGGGGAGCAAGCCAAGCTGTTTTCAGAATTATTTTACTGTATATTCTTCAGTTACGTGGGAGCTAAGATCTTCAAAAGTAAGTTATGCTTTGTCTCAGTGACAATGTATTTATTGTTGTTGTATTTTCAGATGGAAAGTAGCTCTTGGTCATAAGAATCTTAAGTTACTGTATTGCATAATAGTCCAGACCTAGCTCTGAGGCTAGGTCTATCTTTCCCTAAACTGGAAATAAATAGCTGACCTTTTTTTCCTTCTCTCCCCACTCCTACTCCTCCTTGTAGATGTGTGTAGATCTTTAGAAAGTTCTTTTTAACTGGTTGCATTTGTGTTTTACTGTGCAAGACAAATGGGTGTTATTACCAGGGGAGTGGCACCCACTTCAGCTGCTGCTGTTCAGCTTGACAGTGATCCTGAATCAAAGCCATCGCAGTCCAAGGTACTGTACAAAGTGAAATCAATAGCAATTTGCATTAGTACATTGGGCTTTGACTGGCAGCAACTAAACTGGTCAAACTGCTTTTTTTTTTTTAGGGAGTTTCTCTGCTTTTGCCAGTAACCTCTGGCTGCAAGCCTTTAAATCCAGTCTAGCTCACATTGCTAAGGGTTTGTAAGAGCCATTCCGATCTGCCATCCCCAAGGGCAGAAGATTAATTCATTTTTAATAATAGCAATAAGAATAATAGGAAACTTGTCTGGAGCTACCATGGGACATATAAACGTGGTTCAGAATACTTTTCAAATAAGAAATCCATTTCTGCAAATTCTGGAGGGCAGGTGTTTCCTAATGGAAGCTAAAAAGTTGATTATTAATTCATCTTTTCTAATAATAAGGCCAGGTGAACCTTGTACAGTGGTGATAATGGTCAAAATGTCACACTAGAAATTACAGTTTAGAATTCAATGCTGAGCACAGGTAAGAGCAGTAATAATTTTTGTGTATGCATTCAATGCTCTAAATGTGGAAGGAACATTATTTGGCATAAATATAATCTCATAGCATCAAAAGTCTATGTCTGTGCTCCTTTTCACTGCTTCTGTAAAATCCCATCTTGATTTTTTTAGTAATAATAGATAAAAAAAAAAAAAGAAATATCTTTTCCCCCTTGATTTCTTCCCAGAGTATTGTTGCATAACAGTTTGGAAGGACTTGCACAATTGTTCAGGAAACATTCCCTGAATTGTTTTGAGTCCTGCATCCTTCCAAGCTTTGAAAGTGACAACACATCCATGAGCTTTACTTGATTTGGTTTTAATCTTTGAATCAAACAGTTTCTAATGCTAATCTCTTAATACCTCACAGATGAAAACAAATTCTAACTTGTATTGGGAAGGGTGAAGTTTGATGCCACAAGGCAGTTCTATATCAGAACTGTCTGATGTTCAATGTGAACAGAGATAATAACCAAGTATTTTTCCTCATTAGATCATATCCTGTTTTATGCTATTTCATGTACTGTGTGATAATTACCAGCGAACCTCAAATATGTCACCTATTTTATTCTATTTGTGGTTTGACATCTCATAATGTCTCCAGAACTTTTTTCACCTCTGCTTTGCTACGCTGTAACTAGCTGCTGTTGGAAAAAAGTTGGCTCTGAAATTGCTTCTGTCTTGTTCCTGTGCATTGTAACACAACAACATTCATGCCCAGATTTGTGAAACCATCATGAAGTGTTCCCCTCTACCTCAATAATGCTTTGTTGCTTGTATAGCTTTTGGTGGGTTAATAAAGCCTACTTTATTTCTCAGCAAAATGAACAGTTTAAATACATGAGATAGGAAGGTTTAGAATGGTAATGATTCATGATGGGAATACTGGTCTTGTGAAGGAAAATAAGCTTTTGGAAAAGACAAACACTACCTATTTCTCACTGTGAAAAGCTGCAGTTGTGAGGAAATAGTGTCCTTTTTCTCATTGCTTTTCTGTTGAGTCTGGCCTCTCACCCCAACAAGAGTCAATTCTTCGAATTTTTGAAGAGAATGACCAAAGTCCTGACTCTTTGCATTTGTAGTTATGTTACCTTGAAATACAATTTTAAGCTATAAACAAGGTAGTCACCAAAAAATGCCATGTTATTTTGATTTGATATGGAAACTTTGCCAGTTGTTACTTTATGTTTCAAAACTAAACTAACAAGAGATCATGCACCAGAGGGAAAAAATATTTTAAGACTAATCAATGTTATGTATTAAAACCCATGTAAATTATGTAGAAATCTGTTACTGTCAGTTAGTTTTGCTCATTCATGCTTCTAAAGAAAAAATAGAGAAAGGCAGGCACCAAATGTGAAGAATGAAGGGAGGCGGTTCATGTTATTCCCAGAAAGGTTTAATCTTCCTATTAATTTAGTAATTTGGAGGAAATTGCATATTAGATTAAATAAGTGACCTAGTTTGCCTGATAGCTTTCCTTTGACCGTTTTCAGTTTAGATGACTCCTACAGACAAGCCTGAAAACTAAATCAATTAGAAGTTGATGGATGCATGAGTCTTCACATTCCTTAATTAAAACAGCACTTGGAGTTGTCCATTTAGAGTTTATTTAAATATATTTAGTTTTTATATGTGCATATGTATGTCTCTCTCTCTAAATATATGTTTATATAAATTTTGCATCACAAGCATGATAAAGGCAGTGGTATGTCTTTAGTAAACTGACAAATTGTTTTCCTGAACTTTTCTTGTGTAAGCTTAAAATGGCTTCCAAAAGTAACAGAGTGTTACAGTCATTAGAAGAAAACCAACTTTGTATGTCCTTTCATTACCTACATGAAACACAGTATTAAAATAGAAATGAAAAGACAAAATGCTAGCTATCTTTATCTCTGCATTGTGTTCACTTGTATTCAGGCTACTTTTTCTCTTGCTCCTTATTACAATTCACACAGAAAATCAGCTCTTTGCAAACCAAAGTATGCACTGTTTGTGGGTTTTGCATGAGTACATAATTAAATAAGGAATCATAATATGGGGATAGGAAAACATTCTTTATTTGCCAGAAAAGGATGTGGGCAG
Organism: Chloroceryle amazona; assembly: GCA_027560015.1. Lineage (NCBI taxonomy): Eukaryota > Metazoa > Chordata > Aves > Coraciiformes > Cerylidae > Chloroceryle > Chloroceryle amazona. The sequence continues at coordinate 171,329 of JANHFX010156874.1, forward strand.
TCACTGGAACATATGGAAAATCCTTATTTGATTATAAAGTAATACCTGTGTTTTATCAGACTGAAAGAAGAAAAGCTGGTGCTTGGAAAGCTTTTGCTTTGGATCTGGCTTCCACTGCTCACTGTAAAGTTCCTGGTTTTGAATGCTGAAGGAGGTGGACCATGTGCCAAACAGAGAAACTATAACTGAGGTCAGTAGTAAAAGATGCATAGTAGTTTTGTTGAATATGATTTGGTAAAACCCAGTTACTGGGGATATATTCCACTTTTGTAGCTTTTCCAAGAGTGTTGGATTAGTGCCTCATACTGCTGTGGGACTTGCCTTAAACTAAAGAGAGTTGTATGTTCTGGGCTTGGCATGAATCTACTCTCTTTAGGCACATATTTTCCCATTTAAAAGACAGTTCCCTGACAATAACATGCAGAATATGATCTCCCTGGTAAGACATAAAAAAATAGTGAGTAGAGATAGAATCAGATTGTTTTTTCTCAGTCTGTGAAAACATGGTAAAGGGAAAAGAAAAAAACAGGCTGGCTGCCAACTGAACTTAAAAGCATGTATAATAATAATGAATAATAGTGATATAATAAAATGGACATATTGCAATTTGTATCATCATTTGGATGAGATGACTGATGTGTGCAATGACTTCCTCTGCTGTCTGATATTTCCTATCGGTGATGTGACCTTTGCAAGGCAGGCTGACAGCTTTATTGAAAGTGAATATCTAGCCACACACGTAATTTTTGTTTCCATATGGTTGTAAACACACAATTATTCAACACATGAAAGTTAGAAAAATGAATGATGATCATCTTACCATGCATTGAGAAACTGAAAAAAAAAAAATTGTGCAGAAACTTAAAGCAAAAATATAGTTTACTTTATACTAATTTGTAACCTACCTTTCAGTTCAGGGGATTGTGTTGGGAAATCTGGTAATGAACACAGAAAATTGGTCCTTTGTTAATGAAGTTTATCAACAAAACAGTGAGGAGTCAGACAGGACTTGAACTATATTCTTTCTTCCTTGCTAGTTGCTTGGATACTGGGACAGGGCTCTCTTTCATGACCTCTGTAACATACAGTTCCTTTCTAGCTAATTGTGATTATTGCTGTATTGAGAGAGTTTAATAAGCTATAGACATTGAATAAAATCCCTCTTCCTATATAACCTACTAATAACAGGCACATGAATAACTCCAGGTAAGCCAAAATTGTTGGGTTTTAATCCTTAAATTTCATAAATCTTTTTGCTTCAGTCCTATCATCATGCCAGCATGTATCTGTATTTTTCCATAAGCCGCAATTTTGCTTTATAGGAAGAATCTACACTCTAAGTCATGCATAAAAATAAGTGGATACATTTGGGGCAAACAGTGAAAATTACTTGTTTTTATTTATTTATTAGGTGTAACCCACAGTCATAAATATTTCAAATGTTCATAAGAGTACTTACATTTGTAGGTACAGCACAGTGCACTACAATTAACTTGAAATACAGAAGAAGCAGAGAAAGAACTAAAACTCCTGAATATTCATTATTTCCCATCTTGAGTATAAACAAGGTATGAGTAAGTGGCTACCCATATAAAAAATTAATAATGGGTGTCTACTGAAAATAATTAACAAAGTATGTTGTTTAAGATGGATGAAATCTAAATCTGAAAGCATATTTCAGTGTTGGGAGATGAGTTTGTTCAAAGCTCAGGTGCCATTATCTTTGGGAATAGCAACAAGCCACCACGGGTAGGTGTCTTATGCACAGTCGTGTGTTTCTAGCCTGTCAATTCATTACTATCTGTTTGACTTTATTCTGAAAAAAAATATTCTTTCTGTCACTGCCCTTAAGCTAATGTCAGTTTTATTTATATTGAATAGTGATAATTTATTCAGCACTACCCTGGTTGACTCTAAGGATTGTTCACACACTAACCACTTGGTATATTATGAATGGCAACGCATGGGGATTTACTTCTTTTCACTCAATTTTGAGAGGAGGAATTGCGAAATTAAGAAAAAATCAGGGATACTAATCACAAAGATTTTTCATTTTGATTCAGTGTCTTTTTTAATTATTTCAATACATCATTTATTAGCTTCAATTAAGTGTTGGTAATACTAACTACGCTAATAATGTTTGGATCCAAACATCTTATTTTAATTTTAAAACTTTCCCCTAGTCCTTTTACAATTGTAGATTGTTTTCTGTGTTTCCCTTTAAAACTTTCAGTAATGTCAGTCTGTCTGGGGGTTCTTTAAAAGAATTTGATGTCAAAAGAAGCACAAGGACCATCATGGACTATTCCCCTGACTATGATAAAGTGGTTTTTGTCAATAAAAAAAAATCACATTCTGAACAAAGGAATACACATTTTTATATACTTTTTGCCATTGTTAAATAATAATTATTTAAATTAATCTATATATATGTTTTTAATGCTGTTTGTAACTGGAATTTTCAAATTGTGACAAAGCCACTGTGTTCCTGAATAGACAGCACCTCTCTGCCACTCTCACCTGGCATCATGTCTGTTAGGTGGGTCTGAGGTGTTAACCAGCATTAAAATACTGTGAATGATGAGTAGCTGCTGCTACATCATCTAGGCTAGATCAGTGGTTAACAGAATAAGTAACTGTATTTTAATTCTATGGCTTAGCCAAGATCTGGGAAGGAATAGTCACAGTATCCCCACATACGACTGCTGTTGGAATTATGTTGTTGGATTTTTCTGTTTATTTCTTCGGGTGGTTTTTTTGGTGGTGTTTTTTGTTTCGTTGGTTTTCAGGGGGTGTCATTTTGGTTTTTTGCTTTTGTATTTTGGGTTTTTTGACTTTGGTTTTTGTGGGTTGTGATTTTTTTATGTTCAGTTTTCTTTTCGTGTGAGGTTTATTTTTGTTGCTGCTCTTTGGTGTTTTGTTCTGGTTTGTGTTTTTATAAAATTCTAGACCTTGCTTTTGTGAGGCAATCTTTATTTCAAACAGTTCTCTTCCTCATTTTTTCCAGTAGTGGTAGAATTTGGTAGGATTTAAATTCCATAAGAACTGATTCACAAAGCAATCTAAGTGGCAAACTCTAGCAGGTTTTATTTGAGTTGCTTGACTGCTTGCTGAATTTCTGTACCAGTGATAGGAGATGGTCTCTTTTCTTATAAAGGTCTGGAGAGTGTGTCAAAAGTAGAGCACAGCAAGTTTGGAAATATGCAAATAGGGGCTTGAGTAAAAGCTGGAATATTTTCATAACTTGCTGTCTGATGCCTCAGTTAATCATCTGTGTTGAGGATTTAGCTCTGATTGTTCCAATTTTCCAGAATATTCCTTTTTTTTTTTGAACAACCTAGTAGAATAAGATATTTTTATAATTAAATATTCTCTCAATTTCTTCATAATTTCTAGTATAGAAGAATACATATGGTTATATGTATCATGTCTTTTTTGTAATGTATATAGGCTTATAACCTGTGATGTTTAATGTCCATAGAGTTCAAAACCTCTGCTCTGGATAAGAATGTCCTTCCTTATCTTAACATAAAGCAATATATGGTGATTGTATAGGTCTTTTCCAACCATGACAAACCTGTGATTCTGTGATAATGTTCAAATACATTTGAAGAACATTTGTTTTTATGGCTTGCTAAAGCAGCTTAGGTTGTTTTGATTAATCCTACCAGGCCAACAGCTAATTTCCTTTTCATTTTGTGGCTCCTGTGAGGTACGCTCACAGTTGTACATTGTCACTGATCACATATCTTCCCCGATTTCCTTTGTTATTGTTGTCCTGTGTGTATGTTTATGCATGCAGATGGTTGTCAGTCAGGTCTCTGACACATAGCTATTTCTGTCCTCTGGAGTTTACGCTGAAGTTGTAAACTTTGGTTGCTGCACGGGATTTTATGAGGTTTGTTATAATTTGTGCATGTTTTAATGTCTGACAGTTTAATAACTACATGCTACTTCTCTTCTACTACATGACACGGAACAATAATTACACTTGAAGTTTTGTATTTTCTGCACGTTATTAAAAGGAAAGGTATGCCTCAAGGCAGTTTGCAGTAATTCTGCAGTCAAAGGTAAAAACCAGAAGGGACAAAACTGATCTGACACTGCTTCAGCTCACGTGAAACAGTAAATGTGTTAACTGCTTAATTTGTGAAGCAGACATAATTTGGGATTAAATATTACAGTGTATGGAATCAGGATTTACTTCCTTAAAGACCTGGAGCAGTACTGTTGAAAATACCAAACCATAAAGATCCTGAAAAAAGTGCTGTTCATTTGTTTTCTTCCTTTCAAGCATTTAGTACAAGTTGTTAAAAATATAATCTCATTGAATTTTAGTTGCACACAAAATGAAAAGGTTTATCTGATTTCAGTTCTAGTATTACATTTATTCATATATATTGACTGATAAGAAGTTAATTCGGTTAAAATTTGAAGTGAAATAATCCTGTCAGATATTCTTGAATTGGAAAAATTACTAAACATTTGCTTAGTTCGGAGGAGGCTCTTGGATTTGCATGTCCACATTGTAGGGGTATTCTGACCACAGGGTGTCTACTCAGGAACTCAGTCTGTCTCCTTCTTTCCCTTTTATCTTTTCTTTAGAGAGTAATACCTCAATGTGTACAGGTCCTTTTGTAAGAAAAAGGTGTTATGATTTAGTTTGCCAGACTCTCTTTCCTTTCTTTAGGATTATTCAAAAGTCCATGTTTCCAGTACACAGACTGGGACTCTTGCAGGGTTTTTCTTTTTATTTTGTCTCTCTATTTATTTTTTTTTTTTAATTTTCCTCTACTATCTTATCTCCTTTTCAGTGACCCTGGCCTTTTCAAGTGAAATAATATTTCTCATGATAATTTCCTACTAGATCTACTGCTGAACTCAATGAATATACGATCTTTCTTGATAGTGGGATGAGAGCTGGCTACCTTTAAATCTAGCCAAGAAGTTAGGAAATTTAGGAAACTCTAGCTTTTAGTAACTATTTGCCTAACAAACTACCTTTGGCTTTAACCTGCATAGATGATGAAGTGCTTTTTTGGTCTTGGGCCAGGAGCCTCAGCACTATGCACAATCATATCATTGATTTGCTGGCATGTCATTATTTCTCAGAAGGCTAATATCATAAATCTCCATACTTCACTGCAGACAACAGGAAGCAGATTCCTTTGACTCTTCTCTTAAAATAATCATCAAAAAGTTGCACAATTCTCAGGGCTCATTTGAGTTCCCCCACCAGTGACATCTAAGCTTCTTCCAGGAAAGATGATACATCTTAATGTCTTCAGGATCCTGTAAATGAAAAAGAAACTATATAACAAGCAAGCTTCTGTTACTTCAGGAATTTCATATATTTTATGTACTTAAAGGCTTGAGCAGTCATCTGATCGTGCAATTTTACCTCCTGCATGTTTAATGGCCAGAGGTCCATTGAACAGCTCTCAGTTACCCATACATTAACCTAATACCTTGTGTACTGCTGCCTTGAGGATCCTCTCCGACAAACTTATTTATTTTTCAAAACTTAATGTCTAAAGTTCATTTTCTAAACTCCACAGTTAGCTGTGAACTTCACACCTAAATAACACGATCCTCTAAAAAGGCTAGCGATTCAGCAACGGCCGCTGAAGGACAAAGATTATCTACCTACCTTAGCAAGTACCAGAGAGCCAAGGCTACTGCAGATATTTGCACTACACTTTTAGATTAAAAATCTGATCACACTTCAGAAATAAAATATGGCAATTTCTGAGGTTCCACCTAGCAGTGAAACCCTGTAGGTAGTCTGGATATAATATCACACAATTAGATGACAGAATATTTCTCACTGACATTCATTCTGTCACTGTTGCAATAACTGCAGAACAAAATTATAAGATTAGACAAAAAAAAATAAAAATCTTTGTACCTATTATTTAATGTGACAGTTGCTGATTTGTTGTTGTCTTACTTGAAGCTGCCAGTGTTTGGAAACACTTAAATGCTTCTAGTCCTGTTCAGAGCAACATCAGTTGATTATTTTCCATTGATATTAACTGAAGCTGAAGCAGAATTTTCCACTTAGTTTCATTGTGCATCTTTTTTTTGGCAATTAACTACTTTTACCTTTAGTATATTTTATTTGCATTTTAATGTACTAACTTCTAAAAGGTAATAGAGAGAAAATAAAATATGAATGCCCAAACAATTCAGTGGACACAGGACTATTGAAGGGTGGTTTTCTTGCTTGCTGGCTTACTAGTTTGCAATGTTGCTTTACTACAGACGTCATACTGAGCATACAGATATGTGACAGGTTATTCTGCCTATGCATGATTGTCTAAACTAAAGCCAGAAAAGTGACCAAAAACTTTGCCTGATTTATTAAAGTTCTGCTAACAGCAGTTTTATAATTTAAAAATAACAATATACCAAAAAAACCCACAGAGTGCAAGTCTTATAGTTGTTAACATCTTTTCTATAATTCTATTTAATTCCACATGGGAATATAATGCAAAGGATGTATGAAGAATGCTGATGGTTTTGGTGGTATTTATAATTGTACAGGATAGTGTGGCAAGAGTTTCTCTTTCTTTTTCGTGGTGATTTTCCTTTCCATATATGTTTTCCCTCTTGATGTGATCCCTTTTCCTTTCTTTGAACTGCATTAAGGAGGTCATTATTATTTTTTACTAAAGACTTGTCCTTCATGCATTTTAGATGTTTGCCTGGTACTTATTCTTAATCCTGCATAAAAACTTGCATTCAGTCCTAATCACTAAAATGGTAAAAACAAAATAAAAAACAACAAAAACAACAAAAAACACACACACAAAAAAACCCCACACCAACAAAAAAAACAACAAAACAACAGAAAAACTCAAACAAACAAAAATCAGTAGAAATAGGCTTCCTACAGGTTTAGCTAAAGTCGATTTTTTTATAAAACCAGTTATTTGTCCCTTCCCCTTTTCTTGTTTTGATTATGGATTTTATAAATGCTGCTATTTTATTGGCAAAGATAAATACATTATGAGTCTCTTGCTCTCCAGTTGTATGTTTAGAGCTCAGAACTCATTTTTTGACAATCAGACATTTCTCACTACTAATAAATTTTAAAATGTAAATAATGTGCTGAAAAAAAACACAGAAAAAATGTAAATAATTAGTGTTTTCCACTCCATAAAAAATGTCCAGCACATTCAAAATAATCCCATATAGGAATTTTTCAGAAAAAAAGGTGGCAGACAGACTTTAGATAATTTTACTGATAATCCAGGTAGTCATCTATGATGTAGAAGAGTCAAATGATAACGCTGTGTTTTGCATGACTGTGTGTGGTTCAGGCAAAGTATTGCTTCTTCCAAACCTAAATGAATAATCTAACTCCCCATGGTTCATGAACTCAGCCTTTCTCCTGTTGGTCCAGTGCCTATTAAACTATTTGTACAATTTTCCTGCAGGACTTGAGAGAAAATCAACACAGAATATTGAGAAGCTTCAGAGTAAGAACGGCAACATCTGCTCTTCTTCTAGGGTTCAGACTTTGTACTATTGGTAAGAATTTTACCAAAAAAAGTTTCTTTCCTATATTACACAAAATTTTAGCAATAAAAATTCTTCTGACTAATAGAGCTCTCCCGTGAGAAATTTGTGTATCAACAGCTCACGTTTTCTGATTAAAAAAAGAAAAGCCTCCAACTTCCTGCCTTATTAAAGGAAAACACATTTCTGTCCAGGTCAGGAATATATGAAGGCACAAAACCATGACTGTTTATCTTGTATTTTGGTTTTTCTTTTTCCCTAAATCTTGTAATTAAAATAAATGATACATATTTAACAGGTTGTCAGAGATTCATAGGGAAATTCTTTACTACTGTAGTATTCTACTATCTTGATAAGTTTTTATACATTATTAACCTTTTTAGCATCCATCTGTCTTTGCTAAAGATGCCTAATTGTGAAAATTTTACACTTCCTAAAAGCTAAAATTATAAAATGGAAAAAAAGCAACAAACCACACTGAAATTTTAGCCTTGATCTTATGTAAGGGTAAAACAACTCTATATTTCCAAGAAGTGTGAACAAGCATGCTAATATTTCAAATGGGAAATTCATTAATAATTTTGCTTGCAGGCTGGAAAACAGTGAATTATTTCTTGGAAAAATCCACGCTGGTTTTAATACTCTGTAACCATGTATCTATTAAATGTCTGCCTGCTCTAATCCCCAAAGCAAATCTAAATACACAGAAAAAAATAGTTTTTAAAAAGAGGAATAGCTTTCTGTTGTATTAAATTACATTAATTTCACTCCACTGGGCTTTAAGTTCTGTTCCTTTAAATTGCAATGTAAAAAGGCACATGAGCATTGGGCCATTGAGACTTGTTTCTGCTGATGTCAAAAGAATTCCTATGCAGGAGAAGCTGAAATACATTGCTGAAATATTGTAGTATATAAAATACAAATATGCAAAATAGGTACATTAAACTCTATAAATCATAGTTAATTGGACTGGGGCTTGCTTTAATTAGATGTGGCTCTCTGGCACTAATGCCCAGAAAATGTTTTGGTCTTGAGGTCATTGTTTCTATAAAATGCTAACATTCTAAAGGCTTTCTCCCCTTCAGTTTTCAGTGCAACTGTTAATTCCTGTAGTTTACAGGGTTAAACACTAGGAATTAGAAAGCAGTTTTGAGATTCCTCTTACAATAAACTTTGGCTAGTAAAAATAATCTTGAGTTAGGTACAAGTTAGCTTCCATTGTCTCCCCTGGAGACTGTAACTCCACGTGCTCTTTACTACAGAAATATGTTTCTATAGAAAGCAGAAGTAAAATGGTTAATGTATATATTTTTAATTATCTTTAGCTTTCCTACTCCTGTTAATCAGATTTTAAACTCTGAGACAGAAGCCATCTTTGTAAACAAAGCTCTAGTATTAATTATGCCTCTAATGAAAATTATATTTGGGAGTACAAGATGACAACAGCTCAAGTAACCCTTTTTTAATTTTGTTGGTTTTCCTCTCCTTCTCTTTATATTGGATATCACTTCCATTTTGTGCACTTCAAAAAAGAATATATTTCTGCTAGTTATATTTGGTGTCATCTATTCAGATCCAATAAATGTGGTAGGATGAAGTTCCCCCAGTATAAGTTGACTCATGTTAGGCTGGCAAATGAGGTAAAACCACCACCTCACAGAATTCTAAAACTGAACCCTGGTTTTCAAGATGAAAACTTAACCTCAATTTTGTGCATTACTGCTTTCAAAATTTAATATGGCTAAATCAAGCTATATTACAAAATTCCAAATCAGCTCTCAAAGCAAAGTACAACAGAGGGCATTCCATGCTTACTAGGTACTTCCAGATACTAATTTCTTGGCTGAAAAATTAAAATATTTTTTGAAACTGAAAATCCTGCATGGGCTCCTGTCAAGTACCCACAAGGGGTGTAAATATATTCAACCAATAAGCCAAGTTTAACAACTTTTTTCATGCTTCAAGACAGAATAAGTTGCAGAACACTCACCAGCTAATATTGTTCTGTGAATCTAAGAGCTATGGTTCTGTTCAAAATGATTAGTAGATGGAAAGAGATCAGAATTCAGTGATTGTGCAGTATTTTATTTTCCCTCACTTCCAGTTTGCAGTTTCACTCTTCCAGTGCTCTTTTGAGGTGAATTTGGTGTGAATGTAAATACAGACAAAGCTGTTTATACTTGACATTTTGAATAATCTTTTTGTCTTGGGCACAGGTGAAGGTCTACATGACTCAAGAGAATGCCCTAACTGCAAAATTTAGCTATTAATTCTTCTGGGGATAGACACTAATTTGTTTGGGGAGTTTCATAATTTCTTTCTTGCAGCTGACAACTGTGGGAGCACTATTGCCTTGCTTTTCGTTAAGAGATTGTGGAAAATATCTATTTAAAAATTGTGCCAGTGTTGGAATTACCTTCCTTGCAGATTCTTTTTCTATGGATCTTTTACTTAGGTCCAGTATAATTCTACTATGTGTGACAACTGGACTATCTTTAAGGAGAGCTTCACTGGACTGAAGAAAGTGCCAACACCAGGACTTCCTTCTATACCTAGGCTTCTGGAGAATTTGGTGTTTTCCAGGTAAGCATTTTATTTATGTTTATATAAATATATATATATTGCTTCTGAAGGTTCTGTTTACAAAGTGTAATGTTTTTTGTTGGTTAAAGTCCAGCTCTGAACAACCTGCCCTAGTTGAGGATGTCCCTGCTCTCAGCAGGGGCGTTGGACTGGATGACTTCTAGAGGTCCCTTCCAACCCAGGCATTTCTTTCTTTCTATCTTTCTATCTTAATATGAATGTTTATTCGCTTTCCACTAGGTTTTGAAACTGAACACGAGGGTGCTGTAAACACCTATGAACATCATTAGTTCATATGAACATCATTAGTTCATTTGACTGAACAGCAAATAATATTTATTTTCATCACAAAATGGGCATTTGTCTTCATATATAAAAGAGTACTTAAAGTGTTTACAGTTGTTTGCTATAATGACCATAAAGTTTTGGGTTTAGAGGTTCAGACACTTCTATATCAATCCAAACTGGCTTTGATGTTTAAGTGAATGGTTCACGTAAAAGTCCCTTCCAGTAGATCTGTTGCAGTAATCTCATATAGTAGGAGCATTTTCTAGACTGTCACAGTCATTGTTTCATTTCCTCATGACACCCCAATGCATTGTCTCAACAGAATTTTTCTGTCAGCGTGATGAGATTCTTGTGACATCTGCAAGCCCCTGAAGTTTATGGGAAACTGGCATTAGTACCATCCTGTAAAGGGAATGTGATATGCACTTAGTGAATCTTTTTAACTTACTGCAACTACTTTGTCCTCTGTACATAAAAGGCACTTAAAATTTTACATAAAAGTACTTTAGCTATTTGAAAGCTTCCTTCAGCATAACTAGCAAGGCAGTCTTTACAGATCTGTGAAACTGCTCCTGGCTGCAGGACTTTTTGTCTTTGCTTGAAAATGGGGTAAAAAAGAATGTGCTCTTTAGAGGAAAGAGGTGTAACACTGAGAGTGGGTGCACAGAGCATTGACAAGGAATGAGTAGTGTAAAGTGAATAACAGATTATGTTTCCTAGTTTGCCTTTCTAGGACTAGATTTGAAGAGAAGCAAGATAGATCTACTTTTACTTTTTACTAAAGCAAGTGTAGTTAAAGAAATTCCAGGAAGTCTCAGACCAAAGCATAAAATAAATTTTAATGCAGAGAAACTGCAGCTCTGGAAAAAGCATGTTGAAAATGATTGTAAGCAAACCTCATTATATCAATGTTGATTTGCCTCATGGGCCCAGAGCTTCATGTTTATTCTGATTTTATAATTTCAAGCCTTTCTAGATTGCAATGTATTCCACGCTGGCTTTTTGGATCCTTCTTGAGCTTCATTTTCAAACTTTGTGAAGACTGACTGTCCTTGCTCTTCTCATAAGGCCTTTGTTCCCTGCTGTGTCCCTAGATACCTTTCCTGTCTTTTACTCCTTGTCCCCTTTTATTTCTTTGCATCTGTGGTACAAGGGAGCAGAAGCTTGGTTGCCCTCAGGGAAGAAGCAATGGCTGTGTGTTTCCCAGTGGTACCCAGGGCTCAGCTGTAGTCTTTAAGGGAATACAACAGTGGCATTTGGTTACTGTGCACAGCAAGTATACTAACTGTACTGTACACCTGTTAAAAGTACAATCTCTGATGTCTATCTCAGCATTGTTATAAGTTCATGAGTTCAAGTTTAATAGGTTTAATTTTAACATTTTTTTAGTTTATATTTCTTTTCACTTAAATCAGCTTGTGTAACTGAAGCTGTTTACAAAACTTTTGAGAAGTGTTCTGAGTTGATTGGTACTGAAACTGCATTGATTTCTTTAAAAATGAGTCCTCTACTTAGGGAGAAATGATTTTTTTATTATTATTATTGAATTTTTTTTTTTTAGGTATGTATAGAGCAACAGAAAACTGAGGTCTCATGCTGGCAAAAAATGCTGATGCTTTGAAATAGTTACTATGTTTAGAGGCTGTGACAGAGCTGATAAATTGATTTGGTATAAAAACCAGGCTCAGTAGTCCCTGAGTCATCCACTGACCTGCTCAATGAACCAAAGGCAGATGGATATGATATTAGTCAGTTGTATGAGACTGGTTACAGACACTTATGTATGTTTAGCATGCTGTCCTTACAGTCCCTGTAAGCTATGTGAGACCTATGGCTTTGATCTCTGTATCGAGTTTGTCCAGTCCTGTTGCAAGAGAGAATTCTTACTATTAACCCTGAGGGAAGAAGGATTTCCTATTTACATTTTCATTTGGGAACATTACCTTCTAGCAGGTGGTTGGATTAGAAAAAAGGTGATTTATAGATATTCTTTGTCTGTGGATTATTCTAGTGCAATACTGGCTCCCAACCTTAAAAAAGGTCAAAGCTATTACAGATGGATCCATTTCATCTTCTACTGAAATCAATGAAAAGACTTCCCTGACTTCACAGGGAGCTTAGCTAGCATAACAAAGTCCTCCTGAGGAAGGCTATGTGGCCTAGTTGAAACCCACAAATTATACTATATTTTGCTATTTAACAGTCAAGGGACTTATTTTGATTTAGCTTCTTATTCCACAGTAGTACTAATTTGCATTAGACTATGACCTTTGTCCCACAATTAGATAACTGTCCAAGTGATGCAAGTGTATTTAAGCGTTCTCTTGCACAGAGACAAAATATGGGGTTTAGGACAGTCACTCTTACAACCACACTTTGTTGTAACTTTTTCATTATTCTGCAAGCATCCTGAAGTGAAGATAATCTGTAAATAATCTACTATGTTTTTCGGGTTCAAAATAGTGTTTTTCTTGCATCAAGGGCTATGGAAAATTTGTCATTCCATTTTCTTTTCCCCTTTCCTAACACTGTGTGAGATATCTTTGATTTACTTCTTTCCGAGGGAGTCCCTGGCTGGTAATAAATAAATAAATCTCTGTTTTAATGCTATTTCTCCCCTTGGGTGTCTTTCAAATGCTTTTAACTAGAAGGGATTTTGCTGGAGTAATCCATCAATGCTAGTAAGACCTCGTTGAAATTGTGGAGCTCAGTAGCTGCAACATGACTGGCTCTGAAGGAGGTTAAAAGAATGTTAACCCTGCATAAAGCCATTTCTGTTTCCCATAGGGATGCTCATCTAGGTTTGACAAGTTTAATTAAGGAAGCTGAACAGAATTTGGAAATGTTCCCTAAGTTTCCTGAGAGTTGAGGAAAAGTCTTGATGTAGGTAAAATCATGTGCTTTAGTTGCAGAGGATGAAAATGGAAGTAAGGAAGGGAAAAAATCAAAAGCAACAAAACCCTTTTCTACTGTTATGTGCCAAAGAGTCAATTATTAATGCTACTATAAAATATAAAAGTTTTTTTCTTTCTCTTCTATTGATATGAAGATAGAAGGGAAAACCAAGTATGAGGCAGTGAAAATCTATTTTCTCCAGCTACCAGAAATCTGATTTTTCAGATTTAGATTTGGATAGTAAACCCTTATAGAATCAGAAAATGAATTGCTATATATCTAAAAAAAATACATCTGATACTGAAGTGTCATTTCAGAAATAGTTCTTATTTTTCTGAATAGTTCTGAAGGGATCAATTATTATATCCCTGGAGTTTTAACTATAAAACAGCTAAAGTGGAAATCTGAAAATAAATGATATTTTGTATGTTCTTGTTTTATATGTAGCATGTGTTTTATTTTTGGTATTTTATTCCTGCACTCTAACAGCCATTGCTTCCTGGATATTTATGTGTCTTGATATACATGTATGTATATGTTTAGACTTAATGATCTTAAAGGACTTTTCCAACCAAAACGATGATATGATTCTATATTATAGCTATTATTTATTATATAAGAATGATTTTTGCCTTTTTTTGTAGTGATGACAAGTCTGAATGACTGGACACACTGTTAGGTCTTCCAAGGAAAGAAAATATTTCATTGTAATTAACTTTCAATATATAAATACTTGTAGTTCAGTATCTACTGTTTCTGGAGAGTCTTAGGTGTCCATATCCATTCTACCTTTCAGCTCAATCCCAGGCTAGAGATACTGGAGTTAACTCCAAAGTAGATGACAGGTCAAGATGCTTTACTGCAGCAATGTGTAAGGAGATTAAGTTTGGTCCAAGAAGTAGGACCTTGTTAGTCCTGTGTCTGAAAAATGTGGTTCCTTATCTTCACACCAAAAGAAAATGAATGCAGCCACCTAAGGCACTAGTGTGGTCACTTGCCTGAAACAGCAGAAATGTCCTACTCAATCTTTATTAGCCCATTATTGTGTAAATATTTCATAATTCATAACGTGTTACACCATAAAGCAGATGGAAAGGGGGAAGCAAAGGTTTGAATCTCCTTGAACAGAGAAATTATTTCCAGATGAGGTGATGTTCTAACCATTGCCTAAAGGGGACTGTTGTTTGGGGTGTGAGTGCTTGCTGGCACAGGAGCTGCAGGTGAGGAATGCAGAAGTCCATGGGCAGCCCGTGACCTTTCATCCCTTGCAGGACATGGAATGGGTGCTGAGCGGCTCAGGCTGAAGTGTTTCTGAGGCTTTCCTGGCACACAACTGAGGAATCTAGGAACTCTAAATGAAAAATATTGGTGCCTACAGATTTCTAAATCTCCCCTTCAACAGCAGAAAGAATTCTCTGGACAAGCTTTGGTGCCTAGATCCCAAGACGTGCTTTGGTGGTAGCAAAACCAGATCAGTGCTGTTTGGCAAAGAGAACCTGCAGAAACTGAATGGTGGTCACTAGAAGTGTTGCTTCCTTGTTAGCTCTCAATGCTTGGGAAACAGAGAAGGAAAGTGACTGGGAAACTAAACCATCCTTCAAATTGATGACTTCCACTTTTTGCAGCTGATACTGTGATCTAAGGCTGAAAATTACCACCACTATGGTAAATCAGTCCCACTGGAATTAATTTGGGGATTTTTTTGGCATTAATTACTTGTTTCTTATTAGGATCAAAATAGATCACAACTAATTCTAGTAATAATTACTGACTATTTGGATGAACAAAACCTTGACATATGGGGATGTATTGCTGCAATCCAATATTTATAAAGTGATGGTTTTATATAAATAATGAAATGTGGTTATTCCCATGAGAGCTATTTCATTTTTTTTTCTACTTTAATGTTTTAATTAATAGACTTGAAATTGCAATTTGTTAAAATGCCAATGAATGAAAAATCTTTCTGGTGAGTCCCACCTGTTAGCAGACTGTAAAGAGGGACTTAATTTTAACTTTTTCTGTAAAAATCCTGTCAACACCTTAAAAACACTCTTAAGATCCACACAGCCTACGTCACCACAGTGCTCTCTCCATTTCCTTTTAGAAGACAGTCCTGGGGATGGAAGCTTGGAATCAC
The DNA here is from genome assembly GCA_027560015.1 of Chloroceryle amazona. Classification (NCBI taxonomy): domain Eukaryota; kingdom Metazoa; phylum Chordata; class Aves; order Coraciiformes; family Cerylidae; genus Chloroceryle; species Chloroceryle amazona. The sequence continues at coordinate 186,759 of JANHFX010156874.1, forward strand.
TCTTTGAAAATACCTTTATTTATGTTTAAAGACTGTAGAGACAAATAAAGATACTGCTTAAAAATACCATTCTCATTTCAGCTACCATGTTCTTCTGTAATTGCTTGGGAGACTTAATTAGACTTTGGGGAACAAAGACTATGTTTATTCTATGCACTGCAGGCTGATGTGAGCTGGCTTCTGAACCACAATAATTCTGAGTGACTGTATTAGTATAGCACTGAGCTAAAGGATAATAAGCCCTGCTGAGATGTTATTGAATGTTTTGCAGTGGTAGCCAGAGTTAGTTCACGCATAGAGAAACTGCCGTCTTGGGTTCATGTTTTGGATCTGGTGCAACGCTGTGGATTTGCTGCTGCGTGTTCCGAGGATGAAATAATCAGTGAGTAATTCTTATTGTCAGAAAGTGCCAGGTTTGGGATCATTCTAGGAAATATTTATCCTAGTTCTTAAATTAGTTAGTCCCTCTATTACCGAAGTAATTTGCTGTGCCCCTAACAGGGAAGGACTTGTAGAAACCTACAGTCATGCAAAATACTGTCATAAACTACATTTTAAAAAGTATTTAACTACCTGTAGAGGGTCAAAGGATTCCAAATAACTGCATGAAAAGATATCCAAGTCATACATCATTTGTTTCTCCTTATCCCCTGCTTTGTATTTAAGCTGTGCATGACTGCAGATTCATGCCTGTGCCCCCTCATTGCTTTTTTTTTTCCTGTGTGCTTTTTGTTTGTTTTCATGCCGAATGAAAGCCCACAGACCAAGTTACCGTATAATTCTGGATAATTGGGTTATTCATTTTAAAACCCTTAGATGGTAGGAGGAAATAATCACTGCGCCTGTTTGAATTAGAAAGGTGCCATTCCACTGAAACCAAGGTGAGACAATTTGTTTCTGGAATACCAGTGAGAACAGAGCTGCTGGAGAATGAGTGCCTTTTGAGATAAAACTAGACTAAACAGCTTTAAGCTTCCCTTTACTTCTTGGTGCCTGCAGTTCTGAACATTTTAATTGAAGTTTTCCTTTTGTTCCACAAAACCAAATAATAGTAGAAGAGCTTTGTCCATCGGTTCAGCATTAAATGTTTTGTTTAAAGGAACACATTTTGACAGAAGAACTATAATGAATTATTTTAAAAGGATTTGGTCGTATCCTGAGTTGGTGTAAAATCAATACTGAAGTTAACAAGAACTATGCACCAGAAAAGGATCTAAACCATTTACTTCTTCCACCACACTTTAATTTATAAGAAGGCCAGCATTTAATGATATCCTAGCATAAGTAATGCTGCTTTGTTTATTACAGAAGTGATTGTGTCCGTCCTTTTTGAGCTGTGAGGTGTGGAGACATCAGCTCTAATTAAATGGTCTGGCCTGGAACATGATGTTTCTGCTTTACTCTATCTGCCTTCAAAATGTGTTCACATTTTGTTTAAAATAATTTATATAGTTATTACAGAGTGCAATCCATAAATCTTAAGTATCAGCTATTGTTAAAATATGCCTACTCAAATTTCTTCAAATACAAGCATCTCTAAACTTCACCTCATCTAGAAGAATGCAGTACACAGATGACAACACTAATATTTAAAGCTGAGCATCTAAATATTTGCTTTATTAATAAAAAAATCTATGACAAGGGAGCTGAATACATTTGAACATGCTTTATCAGATGTCTAAAGAAAGTGATAAATTCTGAAGAAGGTATGATGATGTTGTCACTGTTTTTATTAGAAGACAGATACTTCAAGGTATATGTTTCTATTTCCTTTCTGATAATGACTAAGTTCTTGCACAACTATACAGAATATAATGAGCTATTGAAGTTATAGCTGCAGTCGTTGAGGACATTTCCTTGAATATGAGCTCTCTAATATTACACACAACTGATCATAATCTATAACAACTTGGGTTGAAGTGAGTTTTTCTTTAGAGTAGGTCAATATCATTGTTACTGTTGAATAGTACCAATTATAAGCAGCTTAAGAAATATGGAAGAAAGAAATCTTTAGTATGTGTAAGAGCAAAACCAAGAATAAGAAGAAAAAAAAAGACGCAAGTTTAATTCAAGGAATAGCCACTAGTTAATTGGTGTGTTTAAAGAGGTTTATGTTAATGCATAACATTTACTTTATCTGCCTAGAAAATACATTGTGTATAATTATTAATATTTAATCATATTACTACATTGAATAGCATTACCTGTGGGCTGATGATAATAGAGGGCACTTAATTAACCCGTTCATCAGCCATGAAGGAATGGAGGCACTTTAAATAAGCATTAGGTAAATCTCAGGTAAAATAGGTGTATGTGAGAAAATAAAAATGGAGAAGAAAAATGCAGGAAGGATGAGGCCATTAGAGCTGCATCCTCTCTTCATTAAAAAATACTCTTAATTCTAAAAAGTCCAAAAAGTTTTTAAATGAAAAACTTAAGAATTCTAGCTATTCTAACTAAGATGATTAGGTAAAACAAGGTGTTTCTAGCACCTCGTGGCAATTACCACCTGCAGTGTTGTTCAAAGACATAACATATGGGCATTTAATTTTCTCTTGCTTTGCACAAACTGCTTTCTACAAATTTTGCCTTTACTCCCTGGCCTATTTGTCTTGACCTTGATGGACCAGTATTAATTATCAGATTCATTTTAGCTAATGCCTGGATGGCTACATCACTGTGCACTATGAAAACTGACTGACCTGTGGCAGAGTGTAAAACCAAAATTCCTCTTCCATTTGAAAGCATGGATGTCCAGGAGCTTCTGAAGGTATGTTGATTTTTTCTTCTTTTAGGCTATTTAGAAATTGTACAGGAATATTTCAGCAAGAACTGCAGAAAAAAATGATATTAAAGAATAAGAATAGTGTTACATATATGTGTATTTATATACACAAAGTTATTGTCTATCTGAATGGTTTAAAATGCCTGCAGATCAAAGGATGCCCTCTCCTGTTCTCAGCCTCTTGCCTTCCCCTGGAATACTGTCTGCTGGTAGAAGTGGTTGGGATGCTGATCCAACTCTGTTTGGTGCATAGTATCCTGGAGCTGGGGAGGAGCAGGAGTGTTTCATGGCAGCTGGGAAATGTATGCCTGATACCGAGGTCCTGTATTTAACACAACTGTTCCTTGATGCAAACTCTGTCATAAGGCCCAAGGGACACTGGTACTCCTACTTATGGACTGCTGCGCCTGTGCCAAAAACCAGTGAGTTAAAGGTAAAAAGTTATTTATACTGCCTTGAGAAAAACTTTGATATACTTCCACTGTAATTTATTCTTTTAATGAGTTGTTGTAAGTAGCAAGAAATAGTGAAATAATCTCTTACATATGTTTTAAAATTCGCATACCCTCTCATGGTATATATCTCTTGTTCTTATCCTCTAGGAAGTAAATGAGTTTGAATTTTTATACCATGCAGTAACTCCAAATGAATTAATTACTGAAGATTCAGGGACAGTGTGTAAGAGACTAAATATATCTGAGAAAGAAAAAAAATATTGGAGACCTCGGTAGAGTGACAGTAGAGTAAAAGACGAACACTAGATTTGGTGGCTGATAAAGAGACTGAGGAAGACTTAGCCTGTCTCCTCTCTAAAAATAGGTAATGGAGGATGGTGAACAGTGCCAAGCTTACATAGTAATTGCATGCCATTGATCCATAATACCAAATGCCTTTAAAATGGAATTATTTATTATTTACTTGTTGAAATGTCTAGACTTCATATGAAGTCAAACATCAGAATGGCACCAGTTTGAGAAATGTTGCTATGGTACTTAAAATTACAGAACTACTATTAGGAAAAAGAAGTATTGATTTCAGCATCTGTGCAAATACTGGAAAAAAGGAGGGCGATAGTAATGAAACTGGGGTTGGTGAATTGTAGACATCATTTCTCTTGTACCATTCTTCTGCATTTTTGATATTTGGTAATGACGTTGACCACGTTTCTGCCCGAAACTGTAGTCTGTGTAAGGATGGACCTACAAGCCCCAGAAACCAATCCCAGGAAGACTCATGAACTCCACTCTTTGTTGTGCAATTCCTGTTCCCAGCTGCTTCTCTTGTGGATAAAAGTGAGTATACGTGACCACATTTCAAACCTACCAAGGTGAAATTTTGTTTTTTTAATGATATTGCAGCATTACCTGAGGTTGCTTTTATGTTTGGGACTTGTATGTGTCCCTACAACCATCCACCTACTGGAGCCCTCCTGCTGCTTATGTCATGTATGTGATTTCAGTAGCAGAATTCACGTGGTTAATATTTGTGGACTGCAAGCAGATCTGTAATGTAGTCTTAGTTTGTTTTCTGTCACAACGATATAATTCATACTATCCTAACACTTGATGACCTCTGTATTGAGAATAATTCCACAAGCAATCTGATGAAATCGAAATTCCTGTAGATTTTTGCCTCATGCCTGAGCCCTCTCGTGTTTTGTATGCAGTGATTTACAGGTGAAATTTTGCCGCTTCATTACAAAAATGTAGCTCCTCTTGGTAGCTCAAGTCCTTTGATAGAGAAGTCGGACACATTACCTTTGCATCTTTCACAAATCTATAGCGATTGAGGTCTTTTGAAAACTAAAGCTTCTCTCAAATTAGGCTTAAGTGTAACAGTGACTTCAGAATTGCTGGGGAAGGTGGGAGGATGGACTGATTTACAGCTGAGGAGTGTGATCAAATGTTTTATACACTGGTCTCCTGCTTCATTTCATGCTTGTGCAAAAGTCCTGCTGATTTCAAAACCTGGAAAATGTCCTAGGGAGTTAGATTCCTTATCTTCAATTTTAAATTTATTGCAGGAGATGAAAAATGGCATTTCAATGCAAACACTCAGCAAAACGTGGGAAAGTAACTTTAATTTAATAAGCCAATTATTTTCCTATTAATTAAATGTGTATTGATTGTTGCAAGAACAATTATTGAGTTTAGCAAGTATGAAAGAGATTAATCTAGTTGTAGTCTAATTAGTTCAGAATTGCGTGGGCAATACAAATACATAATTAGAAGGATCTGCACTTGTAGGCAAGTTAAGAATTTATTAATAAACAATGTTCTAATTGTACGAGTAAGAATTCAGGAAAGCAACATCTTTTAGGAAACTGCTAGTTTACAATCTTTCCAGTTACCTGAAGATTACACTTTTATGTGTGAAGAAGGCAACGATGAGACAGGTGCCATTCATGCTTTTACCCAAATCTGTATTAAAACCATTTTCAGTAAATAAATAAAGAGCAGTTTCCATATCATAAAAGGACTGAAAACGTGCTCTAAAGAACAACAAAAATACTGCATTTCCAGTGAATGGCCAAAGGAGAAAATAATTTTAAAAATGCCTGTCATTAAAACATTGTGTTCCCACTTGCATAGTAGAGGCCATGTAGCAAAGAAGAGCACAGGACAGCTGGGATCTGTCGTAGCAGAGAATCTATGCATGTGAAAAGTCTGAATAAAAGAACCAAATGAGAATGTGTGGAACAGAGGGATGAGTGGCACAGGCTGAATGGTCCCTTTTCCCTCTACACATACACAGAGTGTGCTTATGAAAAAGCTTACACCGTAATTCCTAAATGTTATTAAATTGAAATGGTTTCACTGACAGGGCTGAATGATTTTTATACAGGGATTTTTAAGGAGATGGACCATAAATTGTAGCAATGCTGGGTGGTAGTTTATAGCTCTATAGGCCAAATGAGGTTTGTGGGTCATTTTGAAGCCCTTGCAAGCTAAACAAGCAAGCAATGTGTTTAGCTCTGTTGTCATTAATGGGACAGGAATTGTTGAGATGTGTCTCATAAAATGCCTAGAGAAATTTGGTGAAGCATTTTGTTTGCAGCAAAACAAAAGCAACCAATCAAGTCTAAAGGATGAATTAATCTTCGAGCTGCGAGATCACACAGAAGAGCCTTAAAATGTCAGGTAGTTTAGAAGAGCTGTAGTTAAGCATTTAAACTTTTTCAAGTGTAGTCAGACAAGAGCTAGTATTATAAAATGCATATTTTTCAATACTGGTAGATTTAATCTAGTTGTCTGGAGATCAGATGCAGTAGAAACAGAAAGGCAGAAGTAAAAAAGAGAGTAGAAAAGAGTTATTAGAAATTTTGAGGACATCAATGCCTTTTCTCAGATAGATGGTATAGAAAAAACAGTGTACATTTCTGAAAGATAAAAATACAATAGTTAATAATTAGAAAAGAATTTGCTTGTGTCTGTATCCTGGGGAAATTTGCTTCAAGATTGTGTTTTCATTACTGTTGTAAAACCCGTATCAGATTCATAAAGCTTTCCAAAATGTGATGCAGAAATTCATTAGCTCTAATAGTTATTGTCTTTCAGAACATACAACAATAAAACGACTTCTCTAAGTTTGGAATTGATCAATAGTATCAGTGGGGATCAAATCTCATGAACTTCTGTTTTAGTTCTTTGCTTTTGTTACTAAGCTGTTTCCCATCAATTTCTTTGGATATGACAATTCAAAGCCAGTCAAATAACTGTGTGTATTTCATTCTTGTTTCTCCTTTGTACTTGCTTCAAACATATTTATTTTGTGAAATGGAATGAAACTCCATCTGTTTCAATTTGTTTGAACTGTCGCTTTTTCACACACTTCCCGATTAAATATTCCAGGTCAAAGGCTCACTGCAGATGCCCAGTTTCTTGCCCATTACTTTTGCCCCATTCACAGTTGCAGTGCTGGGAGAGCAGGGGACAATTAGCAGTTTTCTACAGCAGCTCTCTCATCCACTGAAGACACAGACTGTGCATTACTGGCTTTTAGAGTGAGAAACCTACTAGTGCCCCTTGACCTATCACTCGTGTATCAGTGAAAGAAGCTGAAACAGCTCTTTCTCAGAGGACAGCAAATGTATCAACAAAACACTTTGTTGAGATAGCTACCTCACAAATATCTAGCCTCTGTATCTAGATGTGGCAAATAAAGGCTATTTTGGGTTGACAAATACATAACTTGTGTGTAGAGATTTGTAAAAAGCAAAGTTTGTTCTGCACAACTTTGGTCTTTTCAACGTGTAGAGCCTAGGAAAAGTTATGTTCTTTTAGGTAAAGAAGGTGTGATTTGCAGTATTTTATGGCAAACTTTGTGAAGGAAGGTAGGATACCTCTACCCTGGGACTCTGTCCTGACACAGTTGTTGCTCTCCATGTTT
>JANHFX010156874.1:194032-243710 GCA_027560015.1 Chloroceryle amazona
AACAAGTTATTGCATTCCAAATACACTGTAAAGTATTAACTTCAGCTAATGCATTAATGGCTAACAACCCAAGAGGATGTATTCATAATACATTTCAGTGAAGAAAGGGGTCTTGTGATTGTCTCCTTTCAGGACAAGTACTGCCACGATACAATATTTGATTCTCTTGACGTATGACTGAATAACTGGTGTCAAGAAATCACTTCTCAAACTTGATCGATGCTGCATATGTTAAAGTAATAAAAACATACATGCAGTGTATGTCCATCTGCAAAAATCCAGATTCAGTCGGTCAAGGAAGAAATACAAAATTAGGTGTGCATTTTACATTTGGGAGTATTTTGTAAGGAGGTAAGAAGCTGTTGTTTAAGCATTTAGGTAGTCAACATTTAGCTAATAGTAACAAGCAAGTGTATTTCCATTTCCAGTTTCCTACAGGCACAGCAGAGTGCTGTAAACTAAGGTCATTATATCCTATACTACCGAGTACAGATTACAGAAATTCAGTATGCTTCAACTGGGAGTTATTATAAATCAGCTATTGTTAAATGAGATAGCTTAACCTTTTTGAAAACCTTATTTGTACTCCCCAGAGCCTGTGGTGCCAATTTAGACTAACTGTTGAACAACCACCATGCATATTTTTAAGCAAATTAAATTCAAGATGTAGAGACTGAAACAGAGTTCCTGACAAAGTAGCTGGACATCAGAAATTTTCACTTTACTGCAATTTTTTTATGTTGCAATAGGTGGTCACATTGTACGTGATTCAGGGCATAAATGGTTTTGATATACCCCATCACCCTTCAAGACTTCCCTGGGCAAAGTGTTTAAAGATTAGGAAATCTCTCTAGAGTAACAGAACCTATTAATCCTGAAGACTTTCTCTAGTTGGGAGAACAAGTGAATATATAGAAATTTCAAGAATGTGTGAAAGGCAGAAAAAAGCCCAAAACATATGTCATGCTGAACAGCATAGAGCAGAGCTATTCTAATCTGATAGACATACACTGGGACCTATAGTAAGTGTAGAGCTGCAAAAGAAGCTCATCAGGGGATAATGATTTTGGATCACGCAATTTGGATGTAGCCAATATTGCCTATCACTTTCAGTGATACTCTGGGAATTGTCTTCAGGATTCAATCCATATCTCAAAAACTGAACACTGATTAACTTCATTTAATATTTCCTTTCTCCCTGCTACAGTTATTCTAATTCTATTGCTGAGTGTGGTTTCATGAGACTACAGGCCATAATGGGTAGTTAAAGTGTGTTCTGAGTCACGGAGACAGAGTTAAATCCTCTTTATTAACCATCAGAAGTTGGTGTGCTGCTCTAGCACTGGAACTGTTCAGGGCTATAGGGCAGGAACACTGATGAACAGATTAATAAAATGGACAAAGAGAGGATAATCCTTTCAAGTGTGATGGGGAAGGAGAAAAAAACCCACACTCTCTGAAATATACTTGGCTAAAGAAATCCTCACAGAACTTCATTTTGGCCCTAAAGGTCCAGGATATGTTTGGTTGAGGTTGTTTCTGTTGTATGCTCCTCAGGAAACAGTTAGGCAAGAAACAGAAAACATCAACATTGCATGTATAACTGCCACTGTGTATTTGCACTGCTTGTGCCATAAAATACTGAATTTATGATGAAAATACCTAGAAAGATGCTATAGTAAGCCCTGCAAAATGTTATTTAAAATCAAGAAAATAGATCAAGTGGAGTAAAACAGACAGGAAAAAATACTGTGTTTGTGATGTAACTGCAGGTGAATACATCTGCAGTTCATATGGCAATACTACTCGTTTGTTTCCTAAAAGGCTAAAAAATACATTACATATCCTACATATTTCTCTAATGGTGTCTGTCCCTGAATTATATTCTGGATGGTATCCTCATATGCATTCAGTAAAAGGCATTATCTGGCACTGAGTTTAGTTTTAACTATTAGAATGGGAGACTAGGTTTAACACATTGCTCAGAATGATCTAATGAAAATACAGCAGTTAGGTAATCTTTTTTCAAAATATCCCACAACTTACAACTAAGGTGTAAGAATTGATTTCTGTAGTTAGTGCTCGCACTCATACAGGAAGAAAAAAATATTTTTCCTCCACTCCAGAAGCTATATTAGAAATTGCTACTATGCTACATATCATTTTAGGTGAAACTTTTAATTTTTTTTCAAATTACTTTCTGCAATCTGAACGCAAACTGTAGTCTCCTTAGTTGCTACCAGAAGAGCAACACACATCATAGCTTAGCACACCTTGCCTGAGAGTCCATCACTACGTAAAGCTCCTATTTATGTTTGTGAGATTATGGATGATGTCTTTTGAATGCTGCATGTCTAGTTCATCACAAATGTTCAGAGCTGCGGGTTTTTTTATGTTCAGTAATGTTTTTTAGCAGAACTATCTGCTGCCTTCATCTTTGTTTTTGATGTGCAACATTAACAAGGAGAGTATTTGTGGTATCTATTGCCAAACAAGTAGTTTTGAAAATAGATGCTGACTGGATAGTCAATGCAGCTAACAGATGGTCTTGTAACACGTTCTTTTGAATCACTAAAAAAGAAAAATAGATTCACTTGAGCTTCTTTCTCTCAGCAGACGAGCTCTATGACAAACAATAGAATCCTGCTGGTTCCTTAGTCAATTGAAAAAATACATTGTCTGCCTCTAGAAGACAAGGAGAAAGACAAATTTCCTAGGAAAAAAAAAGAGCCCGTAGGTGAAATCTGCTTTCTTACTGTTCCTGAGAAGAAAAATTGCAGAGCGTAGCCTTCAGTACACCTATGCTATTGCAGAGCTTTTTTTTATTATTATTTGTTGTTTTGAAAACACTGATTATTCCTAATCACAGCCTCAACACAATTAATCATTGTCAGCTGACAGATGGCAGATGAGTTTGAAAAACATTCTCTTTATAAACTTTTTCCTATGTATTCACATTTTCTATACTTTATTGCTTTTCCAGTCTTGAAAAAGAGAATTAATACAAACCCAGTATCTTTTGTTTTTAGAAACTCGTTCTTATGCACTGTTCATAGCCTGTGGCACGAACAGCTAGTTATTGTCTTACAAACAGGATGGTACAAATCTGCATCAACAAAAAGAGAATATAAAAAAACTCTTTGAACCTAATTTTCCCATATTAAACCTCATGAAGCGATCACTAAGCAGTAGCCTTCTACAAATGAGTGCCTGCTACGCTGTGCTTTCGAAATACTTTCTACTCACTTTGCATAAGTGGCAGCAAGACCTTCAGTGACAAAATAGATTTGTCATCTGTTTTGCTGCTTTGTAAAATCTTTGTAGAATAAGCCTTTCCACTTATCTAGATGTGCTCAGTGCTGAGGTCTCATTTGCCAAGACTCAATTTCTCAGTTACATGGTTAATAATTTAACTATGGCTTAAGGGTTTCAACATGTAGGTTTTTACTTTTGTATGTTTCTATTTTTGATAGAAGAAATAGGACTGTTGAAAACTTTTTGACTCTGAAGATGGCATCCCAGACTTTAAAATGCAGGACTTGCAATAAACTTCAAACAGATCCTAAGGAGATGGATGACTTTCAGTTGATTAAAGCATCCATTTGTTACTGGGTTATTAAAAATGTTATTTGCTAAAGTGAAAGGGCTTTTAAAAAGAACTACTTTAACAAGTCCACCTTATTTCTTTTCACAGGCTTGGTCAGTGAGATTCATCCATGTATCAGCATAAATTGACAGAGTCAAGAGAAATGCACGGCAAGATGTCTGTATTGATTGGCAGACTTGGCCTGTGAAGCTATTTATGGGTGTGCAGTGAATTTCCCTTTCAGAAACTGATTGGCATCTTTGCAGCCATAAGCAGCTTGATGAGGGCTAATGTGAGGAGGGAACAGGTTCCAGCACATGTCCTTGATGATATAGGTATGTATCTATTGATTTTGAAATGGGAATGGCAATGTCAGTGTGTTGTAGGTCTGCTCTGTATAGCAGATAAGGTAGCCACATTCTCTAGGGGGAGATGCATGTCTCTTACTCATTTTGTCATTGATTTTCTACTGGTTTCTTATTCAGTTCTGGGAACAAGTCTTGATAGAGAAACGCTTAGCGACGTAAATTCAAGAAACAAAATTTCAGCCTCATGTGATATCAGCTTCAGAAGATAATTGAGACATGTTCAGATCGTAACACTGAGATATAGACATCCATAGTTCTCTATGAAAAGATGTAGATGCTACAAAAACAAAACCTTCATCTCTGTATCAGTGAGGTTTGGTTTGTTTTGAGAAGAAAGGGAAAAATAAGTTGAGTCAACCCTCTAGTTCTGAAATAATGTTGGGTTTGTGTGTGTGTATGTGTTCTAAGATAGCTTCTTGTTTTAAAAGCCATTTGCAGCTGTTAGAGACCTTAAATAAAGATCAACCTGAAGCGAACCACCAATTTTTCAAAGCATTTATTCAAATAACATGATATAACTACTTGAATTCCAAACTAAAAAAAATAAATCTGTAGAAATCCTTAAATTTCCAGGAAACAAAAACCCAAAGTTGGTTTCTGGTCGTTTTGTTTGTTTATTTTTGTTGTTGATGTTTGTTTGGGTTTTGTTTTGGTTTTGTTATTGTGTGTGTCTTGTGTGAGTTTTTCTGTTGTGGTTGGGGTTTGGTTTGGTTGGGTTTTTGTGGTGCTTGTTTTAGTAGTTTCTTTGTTGTTGTTTTGTTTTTGTTATACTAATAACACAGACTACTTTCTGTAATATCTCCAGTGCATTTAAAAAAAGAGGTGAAATAAAAATTAGGAGTTTGTATTTCTTATTTGGGATAGATAAATCACACTTGTATCATTATGCAGATACACTGCGTGTACTCATGCAGTTGCCTTCATCAAAGTCCTTAAAAGTTAACTTAAGTTAGCTTAAGCTGGTTTCTAAATGGGATTTCATTGTCTTGGCATTATAGATCGGCCCTGGTGATCAGTAAAGATGTGTTATATGTTACTACGCACATCTTTCTCCTGCTTTCCACATTTGTCTGCCCCAGGAAGTATGAATATCTTTGACATACTGACTGCGTTTCTTCTGTTTCATCAGGATTTTCAATTATTGTTTTAAAGGAGTAAAACTGTTCTGCTCTATACCAATTAAGAGTCCACAAAACAAATCCTCCAAAGCTACAATAGATTCATCTAAGCGGTTTAAATATCAAGTTCATTCATTTCTCCTTCAAGTTAAAACTTTTTCTTGGGGAGAGGAAAAAAACAAAGCAAAACAACACCTATATATAAGGTGAATAAAATACTTAATTACTAATCAGAGAGGAGACTCTTGAAGGAGATATAGGTGAAGAATAAATACTACGCAATAATAAGTGCACTCAAAAATAACATTGCATAAGTGATGCAAGGAGAAAAGAAAAACATCATTAGGAGATTAATCAAGGTGATTCATGATTGTGTGTATGATGAGAATAATGTTAACATTTATCCAACACAGGTTTTTTAGTGCCACTTTGAACTGAGTGCAGTACTTCATACATTGTACAAAATATATCCCATTAACCTTTTTTCCTTTGTAGAAAATCAACATAATCCTTACTCTTCTCACAACCTCTACTGAAAAATAGTTTTGCCACAGAAGTTTGCATTTCATAGGCTTGGCCCCATTTCAGATAATTGACCCTAAAGAACTTTGCTTGGAGTAATTTACCTAAGAACTTTCTACCACAGGTTTTATGAAAAACTCTAAGATCAATACTCGGATGACTCATTTTTTCCAGTCTCAGAATATTGTAACCTTTTAAAAAGCAGATACTTTAAGGTTTAAAACTAGGGGGGATGGGGGGGAGGAAGTTACACATCTTTCATTCTTATAGTAAAGTGCTTTAAACTATTAGGAGATATATTGACAAGTAATGTGAGAAAACTGAGGGAAATAATGTATTCAAGAAGCAGCTCACTATTTGCTGAAAGTGGTTCATGGGATGAATAAGACAGTTCAGAACCTCTTGTACTATTCTATATAAATCTCAGTTATCTGATTGTTATATTAGTGTCAAATTCATACCTTTTTCTCATATCTTACTTGTTCTATGTTGTGCTGTATTGCAAGCTGGAAGTTATAAAGGCATCTAGATCTACAGAAATGGGGTTTAGGGGAGTTGTTCTGTTTTGGTTTTTTTTACACTGACTGTGAAATCTGTCTTGCCACTTCCAACTCCTCCATCCTATACTGTGCACATCATCGCAGTTGAGTAAAGGATGGGTGCTTTAGGCAGTTTTGGTCCCTGTCATATCTCTTAGAGTAATCTGTGGTTAAGAGTTTCAGATTAATCTGGGAGATTCCAGGGTGTCCTAGTTACTTATTATTCATAAACATAAAATGGCACAAATTATTTCCAGCTTAAACTATTGTTTCTGTTGTCAGTCTGGGAAATTGCAATCAGTTCTTTCTATTTTGGCTTCCACCCGAGTGTCACAATTTCTGCATGGCACATTGGCTGGTTGCTGACTTTTGGAACATGGTACTATTACAATCCTATTGCTTTCAGACTTTCTGCCAGTATTGCAAAATGAAGTTCACAGACTTTGTTTTATGCTGAACTTTTTGAGGTTCTCCCATAGCGTGAATATTAATTTGACTGCTGAATGTTTCATTTGAACCTTTGCAAAGGTTAAGATTCTGATTTCAGAATACAAGTTACAGTAATTGGAATTTACCCTCTGAGTTATTGCTATTCTCTTCTATGTAGGTGTAGACTTATTCTCAGAAATCAAAATATGCTTTTAAAATATCTGGCTTTATTTTCACCTTACCTCTCAAAAAACCCCACCAGCCTTCCAATTCTTATGGCAAACACGAACAAAATAATTCTAGAAAATTATATTTTTTCTGAGACACACACACAAAATCATGAATATCTGCATATAAACAAGTATTGTAACAGTCTGATTATGATTATTGCTCTTCATTGCTTAACATCTGTCTACATCTAATTGTTTCTCACTCCTTCATCTTAATCTATTTATCTCATTTTCATGCTACATCTTAAGAAGATGAGAGATCGCAATGCAAGATTTCTCCATGTCAGTACAGTGACCAACATCATAATCCTGAGCCTGGCTGCATGCTAAATTACTTCTCAAACCTGTGCTTCTTGTGAATGACTGAATGTGTATTCAGGTGCCACCTTCTAATTTTTGTATCTACTAAAGGCAGAAGTCCCACAGATGACAGCCTCATTCACTATGCAGCCCTAATTCATCCCTCGAGCACTGTCCATCCTACACAAAATGCAATTAAGTAATTAAAAACTGTATCAAAATGCATACCCACAATAAGCTACAGGGAATTAAAAATGCACAGTCAGTGTTAATTCTAGCATTTCTTTATTTTTTTTCCAGTTCTTGACTTTACGGACTTAATGATCTTTTAACAGAGTTTTTGCATGTAACTTGCTGTTTGTTAAAAAGTAAATTGAAAGAATCTCAGAATGGCTGTCATGGAGGGAACGGTAACAGAGGACCATGCAGCTACCATTTAGAGGGGTAAAATCAACAGTTCAGACCTTTCTCTTTCAGCTAATGGGATTTATAAGCAGTAGAAGTTTTAAATTGTCAGCCTTTAAGATCAACCACAGGAGGAAGATAGGGCTTGTATTTTGTGAGGTATTTCTATACAGCATTTGCTGATAGGAAATTACGTTCTGTAAGAACTGTAGTTTGTATTCTATATTTTCTGTACTTCTAGTCACCTCTTCCTTTCGTGCCAAATAAGCTCCATGGGTCTTCTCTCTGTCTGTCCCGCTCTCTCATGTAATTTTATTAATTTTAAGGGTATTAATCATAAGATTAGAAATTTTAATATGATTTTCCTCTGTGCTCTAATATTTTAATCTGATCGTGACCATGCATGCCAGGGGTGTAGTCTGCCTCTGACTTCAAAGGTATATGACAAGGGCTAAGATCAGACTCAAAATGAATGGTATAGGTGACAATCAGTATATGAATATATAGAAGTAGGCAGGCAAGTACTTAAAGTCCTGGCTTTATTTACAAAATTGTTATGATACAATGGAATGTGATGAACACTTATCATTATGGTATCTGTAATAAATCTCAATAATGTTAAAGGCTGTGGTGGGATTGCTGAGACTTTAGGGGAGTTTATAATCCAAGAACAACACACGTGTGTAGCAGAGGCAGCGTTGCAAGTATCAGTATGCAACATGTAAGAGATTTGGGAGTAAGGTGAAATAATATTTATCTTTTTTCAAAATAATTGTATAAGTCTATATTTGTAATCATGTGTTAAATTTGCCCACATTAAAAAGAGAAAATATATTTATTTCATGTCCTTCTAAATGCATTTGAGTTGTCTTCCTGCTTTTTAATTCTGTCTTTGAAGCACAATAGCTGACCTTGCTGTCCAGTAGAATTATAGTTTAGATGAAAACCCTGGTAATTTTTCAGAGATCCCTGCAGGCTTTCAGTTTAAACTGTATGTCAGTGCACAATGCAAGGTGCAACTGCTGTGTAGTCCATCAGCACAGTGATACTGAAAACAGGTGGTTTTTTAAGCTTTTTTTTTTAAACAAGTGATTATGCTTGACTTAGGATCTATTGAATCAATGATTGTAAACAATACCAGATTTTTTTCCTGAAAAAAGTTTGTAATGTGCTTGAGGAGCGTGATAAACATCTGTATGAGTATGGGAATCTAATTGCGATAATTATGATGTCAACAAAATATTTGTAGACCTAGCCTTTCACCTAAATAATCTAGATTGTTCAAGGGAGGAAAAAGCCTTTTTTTGTTAAAATAAATATTGTTTTCCTGACCTAGGTCTTGCTTTGTAGATTTTGAAGTATGTAATAGCCCTCAGGGGAGACAGCACTGTTCTTGAAATGTGTGACTCTAAGGCCTGTACTGATGTTGAAAGGAATGACAGACAGATGCCTCTTTGTACATTTGAGAGTAATGCTGTTTAAAAGAAAATACAATGTTTAAGTGGTCCCTCATCGTCTTTTTGACATATTCAAATTGTAGTCAGCTCTGCAGGGAGATTCATCTGTCTATTCTGTCAGACAGAAGACTGGGAACTATATAGAAGTTAGCAGAAGACACAGATGAAATTTGCTTTTTCAATTACATGATAAGTTCTATTCAAAAGAAAATATTGCATTCTATTTCCAATTTTAACTGTGAAGTTTCCTTTCGGTGGCCATCCTGCCAGACTTAGCTGATAACCTCCCAGCTGGAGGCTGCTATAAGGGGGAAGGGGATCAAAACCACCAATCAACAGAAATGGGCAAAAGCTTTGGGACACTGAAGACATGAAACTAAATCTTATTCAAGAAGAATGTTTATAACGTAATGACTCATTGGTGCAAAATACAAAATTACTATCTCTGCACCTTGTAATGATGATGCAACACTTCAAAGGCATTGTGATGACAAAACTATTATCTAAATTTCCTTTATGTATGTTGTATGTTAGTTGTGCGTTAATTGGCTGAAGAATTTGCGTGCATATCTGATGGCTCCTTAAATGTTCAGCTCTTGTATGAAAATCCATACATAACTTGATCCAAATAATTTTTTCCCTTTCAGGAAGGTTGCTATTGAGAGATGCACATTTTGGGGTTAGTCCTGATATGGCAGCAGTTAAAAGAACGTATGAAAATTAGAGTCTGGTTTTAATTTTAAGAGTGAAAAAGATATTCATCTTGGAAAGTCCCTAAACTACTCACTGTTTTGGTCTGGATAGTTCTATGTGGGGAAGTAGCAGTGAAACCTTGCTCTGTTCTTGAATTCTTACTCTAAGCAGCTTCTGTCTTGTCAGGTGCATACATGCTCTTTTTTGTGGTTTCTCGAGGATATAGTAGGTAAGTATGTACAATAATATGTACTTGCTTACGTAGATAAAATAAAAGTAATTTCATTGTAAAGTTAAAAGTATTTCCGCCTTTAAACTTTTAAAGGAATGTTCCTTTACAATTTTCTCCGTCATCATTCATTGATGACGAGTCAATATTCTTAACAGAACTGTAGATGGGTGTTTTTCTCTCAAATATGCTGAAATCACCAATCTAGTTTAAAGGTTTATGTATTTCAGTTTACTTTTCATAGAGAATTTCTTCACTTTATAGATTAAATTTTATATAGTGATCCCAATGGCAACATTGTCTGCGGGGACAAAGAGAAAATACTCTCATTGAAGAAAACATTGAGGTATAAGAATAGTTAAGGGTAGGATGGAATAAAGACCATTAAGAAAAAGCATCAGGCAATTTCAGTTGTGTCTCTTCATTCAGTAGAATTGCATTAGTAACCATTTTTACATGCCTGTTACCTAATACTTCATGATTGATTCATCCCATTTAAGCTATCTTCTTCAACACTTGGCTCAACTGACTTTTTAGTGCTTTATATAGCAGAAGTGTGAAGCAGAGGAACCAAAAGGAAGTGAGAAAAATCTTTAAAAGTGGTTTCTGTTAGCCAAGACTATCAGCTGAGCGTTTTTAATAGACTGCTCAAGCTGTTGAATCTCCATTCTTGGTAATACTCTGAATATAGGTGGATATGGCCTTGAGCAGCCTGAGTAACCTTGGAGCAAGGAGGTCCCTTCCAACCTAAATTATGATTTTGTGATTATAGGTCCAGTGACACAGACTTACTAAATCCTTTTAAAACTATGGAGATTCTTCCCTTAGAGCCTACTCTCTTCAAATCAAAGTTGTCCTGTGAACCAATTAAAAAAGAATGCCAGTGAGAATGCTCTGGTTAGAGAGGGTGGTGTTGAAGCACTCAGACTTAGTTTCAGGTTTCTATTCTCATATCAATAAATATTCCACCTTCAGATATGAATTGGTTTGGTGTTTTGGTTTATTTTTTCTAAGTTTCATAAAACAATTTTCTGGGCTGGTGAAACTGCATACAGAGAGCATTCCTAGCCCACACCTTAATTATAATGCTGAGTTAAATAGGCTAAATATCTTTTTATTAATCCCACCTGCATTTTAAACACTGTTATGTCAATTTAAGCAGCAATTAGTCTTGCTTGAAGTATTTCTATGGTTAATCTTTGCCTTAGCCCTACAGAATCTATAAGTAAATGGCTTTTTTTCTTTCCCAATTTTGAAATTCAAACAAGCAACAGTGAAAAAGTATAAGAAGCTTTCATTTTTCCCCACCCCCCATTGTTATCTAAGTCTTTCTTGTGCATTCATTAAATACAGCAAAGGATGAAAAATATAAATATTTCTTAGAAGCCATCTAATTTTCTTTGCTTATTTCCAGCCATCATCTGTCTTTAAAAGGGGGGAAAACAAACAAACAAAAAAAGACAAGGAAGGAGAAAAATAAGGAAATTTCCATGGACCTGTTGTGATCCTCATTCTCTGCTTTTTCAGTTAATGTTTTCTGAGTAAATCAGAAGAGAAAAATGACATTTATAGTAGGAGGTGGGGGGAGACAACCATAAACTGAACACACAAAAACCAGAGAAGCAAACTTCAGACTTTACAGATGGCTGTTTTTCTTAATTATATGGATAACAGTTTAGAAATACCTAATTGGTCATGCTTGACAAGTAATAGCAGTTTTTGCAAGATAAACAAATGTTCACATTTTTCATACTTAATCGGGGAGTTTATGTGCAAAAATGACCAAATGTATCATCTATTCTAAGCCTCCTATGTTATTTTGTAATAAACCACCATCTGTACTTTGATACTACGGAATCTGTGTGTGATGACCACAGAATCTGATTATGTGGCAGATGGGTTTGGGGAAGAAACTAGGTTTTAATTATTTTATCATTATTTTTTTCAAAGTAAGCTACAAAAGCTCACTTCCTTAATTTAGAGATGTCCCCAAAGCAAGTTTATTTTGCTTTTGTCTGCCAGGTAGTGCTCTGGTTACCCAATAGTTGTCTTACTCTTGCTTTCCTGTGTCTTCAAAACTCATAGACATTACTCAATGAGCGTATTCAGCATGTGATATGATTTTTTTTCTGTGCTGTATGTTTGCATATTGATTGTTTCTTTTCTGAGTTAAGTTTTAGTGAATGAGCTTGTCGATTGCAGTTAAGATTTAATGTAACCATATGCTGGCAGCTTGGCAATTTATTTATTCTTCTAGTTGTTTTATGAAACTTAATAACTCTGCGGGTCTTGTCGTAATGACTGAGTTTGCCTGAAATAACTACCCTTTACTAACTTCTTTGGGGAGCAATTCTTCTTTCACACCAATAGTATTTCTGGCTTTTGTTAATTGGAAAATTTTTGCAACATGCTGCCAGATGGGGCTGCACCCGGAGGGAGACCTGTGGCAGAGTGAGATGTGGTCCAGCTGTGTCCTGGCTCCCTACAGGCTGAAGTGTAAGCCTTCTCCCTCCATCCTCAAAAGTTCTCCAGCCATGTCTCCGAGCCAGACTTGGTGTGCACCATGCAGTGCATCTGGTTCTAACCATGTGCAATTTAAGAAAATTTAGATAGGAAGGCAATGAGGATACTTAATGCAATCCAAAAACCATGCCTTTACCCTATTTTCAATAACTTCTCCGCTTAGAAAAAGACTTAGCTGTCTCAAAGAAAGTTTTCTGAAAGACTACCTCCTCTTTACTTCTCCCCCCACCCTTTCTGATCCCTACAACAAATCCTGGAAAAACAGACTATTATCAGTGAAAGTGGGAGGTTGTTCAGCAGCACGCACTCAGCTACTCTGAAAAAACCCCAAACATTTGGTGGTCACACTGTCTTTCTACACATTTTTTCCTGTCTGTTCTTGCTGATCATTCTCAGTTCAGCCTTTAAAGGGTCACTCTGTCTGAATTGTGCTCCTTAGGATGCCTTGAGCGTGTTTTGCTCCATACCACTCATCCTATGTACTCTTCCTGCTTTCAGGGGGGACATCAGATGCTGGGCTAGATGTTAAGATTTCATGTGATTAAAAATTATGGTCAGCAGAGAGTTTCAAATGGGTATAATCTTAGCCTGAATAATCATGGGAACGTAACTTTTCTCCACAGTCATGAGTTAATTTAAGCTGATTCTCATAGTGTGAAATGATAAGATCAGAGTGGAAAAGTATTTTACCATATTACCAGATTTAGAGCAACTTCCAGTTCAGCTAAGTTTTGAGAAGCAGTCTATTTCCAGGCTATTGCAAGAGCATCTGCTCTTGCATCTCGTGCCTTACAGATTTGCTATTTTAGTATTAGTGGATGTGAAGAAGAAAGGAAAACTGTCACTGAAGATATTCCCAAAATACTTCTGACATGGAGATTCTTCATTCTGCACTGGTTGTAGATTTTATTTTTTTTGATTCCCCCCTCTCCCTTCTTCCTTTGGTTGATTGTTATTTGCTGTTAGAATTGGGTTGGGTTAGTTGGATATTCACAACTCTAAATAACTGGCAGGGTAATACCTTTTATTAGGGAACAAACAAATTACTCTATATACTCCTCATGAGTGTTCTGTGCCCCATCTGAGCTAAATCTTGGGAATATTGCTTCAAGCACATGCTCAGAAAAATAGAAATACATTTTCTGAACTTGATGAGCCTGCTGAATGTTGGGAACTGGCTTGAACTAGTTTTATGAGAACAGACTCTCTCCCACAATTGTTGGTACCTCCCATTACCAGTGATGCTGGAACAGCTACAGGGAAAATCTTTGTTGTGATAGTTCAGCACTTCCAATCTCAGCTTGAAACAGGGAGTATAAATATATGCAAAATTAAAATTGGCTGATTAAAAAAAAAAGTTTCTTGATCTATTTGTTTAAGGCTTTAAAGTTCAATTGGAACTTTTTCAGTTTATGGGCTAGCATGTGTAGCTTTTTATTACATAAAAAATGTCCCAAATTTGTGGAACAAAAATATATAGAATTAATTACTATCATAAAATATGCAACAGTAGAAACACAGTGTATATAAAATATACAACAAAAATTACAAAAAACTTATGCTTAGTATAAACTTTCTAGAATTTGAGTATTTCTGTATGTGTGTTGAATTTTCATATTGTGAAATTCATTATTCCCCCCACCCAAAAAGGACGTAAGTATTAGCATAATAGGAAAATAAAATTAAGACTGAAAGAGAAAAATTCTGTATGGATGATCTACAATAGGGATTAGGCAAACTGTTCCCAAGTGGATTAAAACCACCATGAACATCATTTAGATGTTTATCAAAGCTTGAAATGCTGAAGGAAATGTGAGAGGACACAGCAGAAGCACTGTGTGCTAATATACACCAGAAAAGCTTGGACACAATCAACTTGATAAAGCTTGAACAGTTAGCTTCACTTGTTGGATATCATTGTGGAAATCTCTCTTTAGATGTAATAAGTAAAGGAAATTAGTGTGATTAATATCTGTCAAGGTTTGGAGAGGTGATTTCTGTTTAACACATTTGTTAGGCTTTTTAATGAGGTTGTAAATTGACAGACACAAATGTTGATGCTGACTTCTGCAAATAATTTGAGATTTGAGTTACTCTTGCATGACATTTTTGATTAAAAAATTGCCACTATAGAATATTGATATACCTACATTAAGTGGATTTTTTCATAGGTATTATAAGAGGAAGTCTTTCTCCAACGCTGTGTTTTCAATTAGATCCTTCAACAGTCTATTCTTAACTCCATTAAATCCAGTATCTTCCACACTGATTTATAAAATATATAAAAATCATTACATAACCTTTATTCATCACGTTAAAATTAGTGGGACTATGAACAAAAATAATTATGTACCAGCTGAAGTATATTCTTTGGTAATATAGACACAATTATATGTTCAAACGCAGTCACATATAAAAAAAAAAATAGTAGTCATTTTTGTGTGATAGGGTAAGTCATAAAATGGCAGTGTTTCAGAGCTCTGTATAATTATGTATATGTATGTCTATGAATTTAACCATACATACATTTTATGAAATAAGATATAGCTAACTGAACATAATTTTTAGGAGTTATATCAAGTGGAAGACAGCAGAAAAAGATACTTCATTGCACATGACAGCTAAGACAATTACTAAAGAGTTCATGAACATCCAATATCCACAGTTTTGAAATGAGATTACAAAGTTAAAAAGAGCAGAGTACAAAAAATCTTTAAATCTGGGGAGGGAACCCCCAACACCTTAATGCCCATCTAAAGCATTTAGATTTGTTTAGTATTGCAGGATTATGCCTTGTTCAGCAAACACAAATGATGACATATTTATGGATGGAAACCTCTTGAAAAAATTTGTGAGTATCAAGGGATGGGGAGCAGGTTAAGAAAAGACTTTACAAGATCTGTAGATGGAACAGTTTTTGGGAGGTGACACTAGTCAAATTAAACCCAGAAATCAACAATTATTTTTCCATAGTGAGAAAAAGTAGAAATAAAACAGGGATGCATTTGAACGTTTTGAAGTCTTCAAGATTTTCCTTATGTCTGAAGTATAGTACCAAGGTACAATATGTCTCTTCTGAATTGTTAAAAACCCCACCCTCGTCATGTAATTTTGTGAAAAGTATTAAATAAGAAAGAAGCACAGATGTACTAAGAAAATGAAGAAGGCATAATAGGTATCTCTTTTTCTCATGAGCCTTGAAAAAAAAAATTACAAAGTAGCCTGTAGTCACAAAGTGAAAGCACAACTAAAGATCAGAATCAAACTTGTACTGAGCATATTAAGTAATTTCCTATTGAGTTTTATTGCTATGAGCATTGTTGTTGTGTAAAAACATAGTGTCTGATATGATAAAAGCTAATCACAGATGATTTTTAAACTGATTTTTTTTTTATCCTTTTTTATTTTAATTTAAAAATCATATTTTAAAGATAAATTGGCTTGGACTAGAAGCTTGCCTTCTGTAAACTTTCAAACGTTGTGTAAGTTCTGAATTCTTTTAATTAGAAAGTATGTTCTGTCCTATATATTTGTTACTTAATATAAAGAAAAATGAATGCTTCTGTTGTCTGAACCAGTCTTGATGGTATTTTCATACATCATTTTGTACTTTCATATATCACTTTGTACTTTCCAATATTTTTTGTACCTTCAAACATATTTTGTGTGTTTTGGCAGCTGAAGGTTCAAGGTCGTTCTGATATTCTACTTTTCTGTTTTGCATAGCACAGAATTTATGCAGTGAATAGTTCCCTCCTACTAATTACAGTCATTTATTTTCAACATTTCTGTCTTGTAAAGCCTAGTTTAATTTTTTGTTTTCTTTTTAAAGAGAAAGTGTTACAAATACATTTTGATAGTATATATCTCTATGAGATGGGAGCAGTGTGTGTCCCTAGATTTTAAACCTGTGAATGCCCCCTAGTTAATAAGGTAATTTGGACAAGGGTTGTCTCTTCCTAATGGTTTGTGCTAGCCTAGCACAATATGTCCTGGTCTTTGGCTTGGCTAGGAAGGTGCTACTGAAATACAAGTGATAATAACAACATTTTAAAGCTACTTGTCTTGCTGAACTTAACCTATAACATCACATTTCTTTAGACACGAGGCCAAGCTCTTCTGCACTAAATCAATTCTTCTCATTTGAACCTTCTTAAAATTCTACATGCAGATTGCCACTTAAGTCATTACAAGGACATATTCCAGAGTTTTAAACATTTGAAGGAACACAAGGGAATAAGGGGAAGCTTGGTACTTGCCTTGATATACTTTTATTTACTGATCTTCTGTTTAGTGCACTTAATTTATGTCAGATAAATCACCTGAATTCTTTTCAGAGATCAAGTGGGGAAAATGTCATAGCATTAAGCATAAGTATCCATTTTTTTCTAAAGGTCTTGTTGTCCCTAGGTACATACATATAGAAGGTTCTTGGAGGAGAGCGCATACCCTTTATTTCAAACTCTTGTTGTCTGATTTTTACAATATTCCAACCTTGTTTATATTTGGAATCAATCTACACAAGTAAAGATTAGCTACTTCAGTTAAAATAAGAAAAAAAAGTTGAAAAATAAGTATCTATATCTATGCAGCTGAAAATGTAGATGGTTATTTTCTCCCTATCATCAAGACTGAAGTCACCAGGTGGTGCTATTACATAGTATTGCAAGTACTTCTGTAATTTGATTATTTTTTTTTTCAGGAAATACTGTATAATCCCTTTGCCTTACAGTTGAGAGAAGCTGCTGTAGCAGCACATTGATGAGTGACATTTAATTTGGGAGTAGGTGGTCTTTGTGGGAAGTGGGCACTGGTGGCTCACGTTGTCAACCTCAAAGCCAGTATGGTTTGAATTTGTGGTTGCCTTTGTTCCTGGTCTGGAATAATAGATAACTTCATAGAACATACAGCACATTTTTTTGGCCACAAGGAAAAGAAAATAAAACCTAGGTCAAAAATTGTGTCAGGAAAAGAAAACAGATATCAGGGGGATAACTATGGTACTGTTTGCATGGAGAATAATACAGTGATGGGGACGGGGGACAGGATGCCTTATCCCTTAAGAAAAAGTCTTCGTGAGTAGTTTTCTTCTTTCATTGGACTACATTAGAAAGAATAACCATTGGAGTAACTATTCTCTCAGGTGTCACTGATTCAGACTTTTATCAGCAAGACCAGTTGAAATCATACAAATATAAGTTGAAAAAGAAGGAAAAAGGTAAAGAGTCGTCATCTGCCAGTATGTGCTGTAGCATAATGGAGTGATAAAGAAAAATACCTTAATAGGAAGGTAGCCATCTGGAGTTTGATTGAATAATGATTCAATCTGCTTCAAAAGATACAGCAATTTTAACATTAAAAAGTCTTGTTAGTGACCGAGATGAGAATCTTTTATCACCCTCTATATGGAATGTGCTTAGTGCTACTTACCTCACTTCATTAGCATTTTAAGTAATAGCAAAGATAATTATATGAAGAGAATCTGAAAAAATTTTCCTAGAAGCTATATCTATTTGTTTATGTAGTTCACACAGGTATGTACATGTCTCTTTCTTTCCAGGTTAGGCTTTATTTTGGAAACAACTTGTGGTTGTTTCAGAAGTATTCATACTTTTATAAGGAGTAACTGCAACATTATGCCTCTGCAAAGTTGCATGTAGCCACTTTTAAGAATACCTCACCTATTAAACATTTTGTCATGTGGAGAATAATAACTAAAACAAGTTGCTACCATCTTTAACAGTTTAATGTTGTCTTTAAGTGTGTACTATCAAAGAAAATAATTCGTGAATTGTACTTCTGTGTTACACTAGATTACTCACTAAAATGTGCTTTTAATAGTTCATATCATTTTCATTAACCTCTTGATAGTTTATTCATCTCCATTAGAGCAACAACTAAACCAATAGAAAAGCATAAACAGAGTATCCTAGTGGCAGAAATTAGTAGGAAGTCATGTAATGAAAGGATAGATTTCACTGAGATCACATCTTCACCAATTTCCTCCACCTGAGCATTTCATGCTGTTAATTGTATCTTTATATTGCCTTCCATTCTGCTCTTATTCATTAATATGAGGCTTATGGTTGCAGTGCTAAAAGCTTCGTAGGAGATACGAAAAGCAGCATGGTTTTGAGTAACTTTTTGATCTAACACTGACATTACAGTACTGTTACTTTGCTGACCTCGTTAGGCTTTCCCCATTTCATGATGAGATCTAAATTAGGTTCCCTGAATCCTAGGGAATGATCCCCTTTTGATGATTATCCTTTTTTTTTTTTTTAATAAACCTAACATATAGTTAGCTTTCAAAATGCCAAGCTTTATTTTGAACCGTATTCCTGAGTTGTTTGCCACAACACTTTTTTTCTGAACCTTGATGATGTGTGACTCAGAAATCATATCCTAGAAGTATTTTAATAAGGAGGAATTTGGCAAGGTGAAAGTATATTATAGAAAAAAAGGAATGCTTGCTGAATAGAACAGTTATGTTTAGACATGCTCTTTAGCAGTCTGAATGCAGAAAACACATGTAAAATTCTAGTCACCTTTCCACAGATTTGTTCTCTATTTTCATCTCTACATAAATGCACTCTTCAAGGTGTCACAAATATGATTTTTTTTTCACCTAAGAAAGTCTGGGAGACTTGTCCTGTTGGCAGGCACTCCAATTTTTTTGGGTGCGAAGTAAAAATAAAAAGCTTAAGTATAAGAATAGTATTTTATATATTTTATCAATTGTGAGTCATGTGAAAGAACTCTAAGAAAACAAAGTGGTCATAAAATTAAGGACTTGAACTGACTTTGGGCTTAATGTGAATCTCGAAGATATCCCTTCTAGAGACATCTAGAAGAAATGGGGTAAAGCCACTGGAAAAGGGATTTGGAAGACGACCTGTTCTTTCATTCTATGGAGTTAGTATTTGTTGTGATAAATTCCTTTAGTTTGTCATATTAATAAATTTTAAAACATATTCATTATCTATTTTATATCATTATTGATGCGGGAAAATGCAGTATTATCTGCTTATTGAATCACAATTAGATTTAGTATGAATTTCAGATATGCAGGAAAATGAAGATCTTAAACAGAACAGAAACATTCTCCAAAGTTTTAGGCTGGATTATGAAATTGTAAGAAATAATTAATAAACTAAATATAAGAAAGTGAATTGATAATGGCTTATGATTATCAGAAGATAAAATTCAAAGAACTAAAAAAACTTTACATAGCACTGATACAAAGTTAGATATTATAACATTTCTGAACTAGAGAAGAATAATTAAATATAAAACTAAAAGAAAGCCTACCATAAAAAAAAGTCCACTCTTTAGAGTATTTATGATAACTAAACAGATGACAAATGACAATATACATGTTAATGAACACAAATCAATTCATTTTACTCAATCTGCTTTGAAGGGCATCACATCAAGAATGACTCACAGAACAAAAGACAATCACCTGATAGTAGTCCTTTCCCTGGTGGGAATTCATATCTAAACCACCAGAAGTATTTGTGAAAAACAAAAGAATTTACCTTATGAATTAAAATTAGGCTAGGAGAAAAACTCAGATGTGATGAAAATACTTTCAGTGAAAACAGGAAAAACACCCTAACAAGTTAGCCGGGGATAAGAAACATATTTTGAAAATCACAAAGGAAAAACAGTCTGAGTTTTCTTGGAATTCAGGTTAGACTTTTACTTGTTTAAGGCTGACGATAGATCTGTCTGGTTCTGTGACATTAAAACAAGATGAATAAATATGTTTTTCTTAGGGACTTTTTTCCCCCCTTGTCTATGGTATTCTTTTCTCAAGTGCTAATAAGGTATTTTTTATAAAGCATTTTCTTAAAGTAATACAAAGGTCCAAACTTTTCAATACTCTGGTTCAGTTTATTCTGTAGACTTGAAAGAAATACCTGTGTTTTAAATCAAACACTCCCGTAAATAACTGCACTATCAGTGATTTAATCTTGTCTGTGTGGTTCACTAATGGAGGATTCACTCAGAATACAAAATTATTTATTTTAAATAAGTGAAGGTACTACTACCATTATATGCTAGTCTTGTGTTGATATGTGTAGTGAATATATAACTACTTACAATGTCCAGGAATTAATTGTTCTTGTGTAGCAGTGTACCATCTCTGACATTATTTAGAGCTCTTGCAGTCCAAAGCCCTGGCATCCAGCTTTAATTGTCCCTTTCCTTTGATGCAGTAGGTGCTATTAATCTTTTCATTAGCTGCCTCGGAGAAGTAACCAGATCCCATAGCCTTAAACCTAAAAGGAGTTCTGTAGGCTGCTTCAGCAGCTAATTAGGGATTCAGAACCAACTCTAAAATATCAGTAGAAAAATTGTTTAGGGATGTTGAGTAGGATCATACACTCCTGTGAATGCAGCTATAATACATTAACTTAAATAACTGCAATGTACTTTTGTGTTCAAAATGGTTACTGGGACAAATATCCAGTTGTTACTTTGTCTTGTTGTCATGCATATTTGAAATGTGAAGATCTTCAGAGAAATAGGGTTTGATTGTCTTTAGTTGTTTGTGGGGGTTTTTTTGTGTATTTGGGTTTTTTTGTTTTTTTGTGGCTCTTTTTGTGTTTGTTTTTTTTTGGGGGGGATATCTTTTTTTTCTTTCAGGTAGAGGTGGTTTGTGTACAGAATTGCACAAACTATTTTCATGTTCTCTCATGTAAATCATAATATGGTGAATGAAACAGCAGATCTTCAATTCAGAATTGCCCCAGTGAAAATAATTTATCATCTGACTGCAACTACCACTAGGGAGCTCAGAATATTTACTGTGTTTCTTATTGTATCAGAAGAAAAACCTGATGAAATATTATAGATATCACTGCTACATTCAGGCTTGCCTGGATATAGTCTGTCTTCTGAGCATTTCATTTGCCTGTTATGTATGTTGATAAATATTTTTTTATGTCATTTTTCAGAATTACTTAGGAGCCTTAAGAGCAAGTTTCAGCTGACTTCTATGACTTGGAAGGAAGTTTTAACTCTTTTGGACATACTCTAACTCTGACTTTTATGCTGACTGATAGAAAAAAACAAGGTTTTTTCAGTATTCTTTGACCCTAGAGTCAACCCGGAATAATTAATGATAAATGCTTATAATTTTCTGTAAACATGGTAAAGCTTGGAAAAGGAAATGGAGGGGACTGTATTTCTAAGATGTCTTCCCTTGAATTACTTGAAGCTGAAGAGTAGGCCTGTTTTCTCAATTTAAAATTCTAGATCCAATCTCTTTTCTCCACAGAAAGCTGCGAGAAAGTTTGGGAATAGAGGCAGCTTACAAAACTACTTCCCACCAAGTTGTTCAAAGTCATACCCAGCCTCAAGTTTCAGTTTATTAATACAATGTTGGAATGAGGCTAATTGGTTTTGGTTTTGAGAAGACTGGCACCTGTTTTACTCGTAACATGGGCAGAACGTGCTCATGTCTGCCTGCCAGACTCTTTATATCCATATAAGCCATCTTGAACTCAGTATCCTATATAATTTTTGGCAAGTGTAGCTTTTCTGCATCATTAGTGAGCTCATTGAGTCAGTACTGCAGAAACACTTTCTATATCAGTGGTGATGCATTAATCCTTTGCAAAGACCAGCACCTGGAGAGGAGAGCACTGAAATACTTTGTTTAAATCATTATTTTGAATCACTAAGCAAGGTTTACCTAGTGCAGAACTCTATGCTGGCATCCTGAATGTGTGTGAACTTCACAGCACATATTTGATTTTGGCACTTAGTGTGAAGGTATACACTGGAAGAACTGAGTTCCTAAGGGATGCTGAGCATTAATACTCTCCACTAGCTTCATGAGGCTTCAAAGTGCTCAATAACTTCAATATTATGCTGTTAATGGGAACTCTATAGGGATAGCTTAGTCATTCATAACCAGTTAGGATTTTGTGTACTGTGTATTTGATTCTTTTAAGGAAATATTTACTTATACTTTGCTATAAAATAGAAACATATAAGTGAAAAAGACAGATATAACTTTAAGGTCCTGTGGTCATAGTCACACTTTTTGTAAGATTATAAAGGATTTATTATCTGTCAATTCTAATTTATATTGGCTGAGTTCTCAGGATAATTTGGATGGTATATTGCAATTATTCCACAAGGAATTGCTTTGATCATAAAATTTAAAATTAATATATTTATTCAGGTCAGAAACAGAATCAGCAAACTCAAAATACATGCTGATAAAAATTGGGTTTAATTTAATTAGAGCAATGTAAGCTAAAAATATCTATATTGATATAAGCATACATTGAGATATGCTTTGGTATAGTTATAGGTTGTCTATAGGTTGCCTGATTACCTCAATTTCATCTTTGGTGGTGTGGTTCGATCTGGGAATATGAATCTTGATGATTTATTTCGCATTGGCATCTCAAAATCACACTTGCAAACTCACAGATAAACCCTCATTGTCTTGCATCTTCAGTGTGCAGTTTCCTTCCTAGACCTGATGGTTGTGACTTCTCTCTCTCTCTCCTCTGATTCAAGAAGATGCTGCTAGAATATCTTTCTGGATTGTTACTGTATTTCATCTTATTCTATTTCTCCTTCTCTTTCAATTGCTTTCATACAAATTTCTTGTCTAGAACTCATAGCCCTGCAAACTTTTACATGGTCTCTGTTCAGATCTTTAACCTTTCCATTACAAGGTGAGCAGATTTCCTCCAGTGATGCTCCATCATTATGACTAATTCTCCATGTTCAGAAAAACACGTTTGAAGCTTCTCTGACTCTACACAAAAGCATGGTTGTCCATCTATCATGTTATCAGTCTATCCTTTCATATGTCCATATGTGATGCTGTTTCTGTCATCATCCTACCACACTGCAAGCTAATAATGACTAGGTAGGAGGCAAAGTAGATTCACCATTCTATCAGTCTTCTCTGCCTCTGTACCTACAAATAACCTTCCAATCCCATTCAGCTGTCATGTCATTAAAACAGGGTCATTTAGCATATTGTATACGGTTCCCTGTAAAATACAGCTCAAGGTATTTATCCTCCATTCTCATCATGGCTTTTTCAGAGGAGCTGAGTTGGAGCACTTTGTAGATATCTTCATTTGGGATGCAGTCAACTTTTAATTTGCATTCATTATCAGTAAGAAATCTCAAAAGTGCATTTCTCAAAGGTGGGATACTAACAGTAATACTGTAATAACATTAATACTAACAGTCTAATATTTCTCAATTGTCTCACATAGCAAAGAGAAATAGAAATGTTGTCTGGGGCCAGGCAACAAACAGTTTGAAAGAAAATGTTTTTGTCAAGTTCAGCAAATATTTCAAGTGCATTTGAATTTCAAAATACTTTAATGAGGTGAAAGATTCTGATATTTAGTTTCAAAGTTGTGGAAATATTTTCACCTGTTTGTTTCTGAAAAGAATGATATTTTATTCCACAAAGAGCTTTTTTTGCCATTATTCAACCCTACAGATATGTTGACATCTAAGCCACATGCATGTAGATCATCTTCAAATGCCAAGACCTCACAGTTCTGAGAAGTTTCTGTTAACTCTATTTGAGCCTGTGAACACAAAAAGGCATAAACTGCTTATAAGTGACAAGTATGGTGGTATTTTCTCTTTGCCTTTCTGGTAGAATTCAGCACAAGGCTGAAGGTAGTGATTAAACAGCATGGAGTGAAAAAAAAAATAATTCTACAAATTTATTTAAAGAAACTCTTGTAAGGATATGAAGTCCATAATAAAACATACCTCAATGTAGCATCTGTTTAAATATTCCACAGCTACAGGCAGAGACCTGTTTAATGCTGTTTGTCAACAGTTCCTTTAAAAAGAATAGGGAGGCAGGTAAATGGTGTGAGTTTGTACCCAGGTCAGTGCACCATCACTTTCTCATACTGGGGGGGTGATTTCTTCTCAGATATCAACTTTGCAATGCACTTGTATGACATTTACCTGCAGTGTGTGTGAAGTCACTTTGTCAATAGCTTTTGGTATTAATATCTCTTGACAGAACAATAACAGATGATTGGCAAGGAAAAAAAAAAGCCAGCATACTGTTTCTTGTAGAGAGGAAATGGCTCTTTTTGAATGTGTTTTTATTCGATGCACTATTCCCTAGATGCAAAACAAGTATTTTAAAAGTTTGTACTGCATTTCTGTTCCCTGTGTACTTATGACTTACAGAAAACTGGTGGGTTTTCTCTTGGTATTTTTTGGCGGTGGTGTTTTGTTTAGATTGTTTTTTTTCTCTCTTCCTTTCTGTTACTATTGAATTACTTGGTCTCTGTTTAAAACCTGCTGCTTTAACTGCAATATTTTCTCCAATTCTTTGTAAACAAGATCTGTTCCAGTAGTTTTTTTCTGTTGCTACTTTACTCTGTTTTACTGTGAAAAGCACATCTATGTATAGTTATACTAGCCTACAGCAAATATTGAAGTATTCCTTAAGTGTACCATTTTGAAGCAAGAAAATAAAGGGAAAAATGTCTGATTTTATAAAACTTAGCAGACTTCCTTGACTTTTCCCTGATTCTCAGTGAATAAGTAGAGGTGCAAATTTACATAAATCTGAGGGGCAATTAGGAAAAGAAAGATGCCTCATTTTTGTTGCGTTCTCTTAGTTTCATGAGTAAGATGTTAAAAATGTAATTCCTAGATGTATTAAGTTATCCGGGGAGGAGGAGAAAATGCTTGTGTTCAAATAAATAAGAGGAAACATGTTTTGGAGCCATACTAAATGAAAGGAATGCAAATCTATAGGAAAGCATTTGAGATGTTAAACTTGCAGAACTCTAGGGTCAAGTCAGTGAGTATGGAAACTGTTGAGAGAAAATTAAACTTGTGGCTCTGAGTTATTATGATGAACGTCTTCATTAGTATTTTGGACAATGGTGACATTGGGCATTTAGAAAGGCCAGGCTAACATCTAAACATGTTTAGCTTTAAAAAGTAAAATTATATGGCTAAGTGAAAAGGGCCAAAGCCCACTCTTAGACCCTAAGGGAAGTCACCCAC
Source organism: Chloroceryle amazona (assembly GCA_027560015.1). Classification (NCBI taxonomy): domain Eukaryota; kingdom Metazoa; phylum Chordata; class Aves; order Coraciiformes; family Cerylidae; genus Chloroceryle; species Chloroceryle amazona. The sequence continues at coordinate 219,473 of JANHFX010156874.1, forward strand.
TATGCATTCCGTTATCAGTCTGACTTTGGTAGACAAACAGTTTTAATTTGTACTTCTAAAATATGTGGACTGCTCTCTTACAGAAGAAGAGAAAATACTTTGTTTTCTCTGCAGCTTATCTAGAAGTGTATATTTGCAGTATATTCTTAATACAGCAATTTCACTACAAGCCAAAAGTTCAAGAAGCTATTCTCTCTTAACAAGCTCACATGACAAGATTAGAGCCTAACGGAAGCTTCCCTTCCCATTTGACACTAACTGTAAGCACTAAAAGAAATTTTATTCTGTTTTAAACACTGGTAAAAATAGTTTTATTAATAGCTTATGGAAGTTTATTTTTTATTATCTTTATGATTGACGTTAACAATAAATACTTTCAGCAAATGGAATTAAAACCTTAATTAAGACTCATTTTAGCTTTCATACTATAACAACTTTGTAATTTATTCAGTGACTCTCCCAATAACTTCTTCAGACTTAATTTAAATAAGAACCCATTGATGTCTTCAAATTTTTAAGTTCATACTTTGGAAATTATATGTGTGTATACTTAGCCCAGTTCTAACAAGAAAGATCAACTTTTTCCATGAGGAAGAATAGTTATCTGAAGGCCTGCTCTCAAGAAGCTGTATAGTCAGGAAATAGGCAAATTCTCTGCCATCATGATCTGTTTACTCTTCATAGGTAGAGGTTATCCTGAACTACCAGCACTGCAGTGCCTGCAGGACTCCTTTCCTCTTCTGCTTACAAAGTCCCAGAGTCTCAGTCACTGTACCACAACTGACTTCAGGAAAATTCAAAGGTATTTATGAAGGAACTGAATTTTTAAATGTTTGAATCCTCTAAGTATTTCATGACATGGAACGTAACTCTTCATACCAGAGGAGACACCCAGCTTGTATTTATCCTGTAGTTGAATTACTGTGATTTAGGAAAAAAGATGTTTTTAGAGAAGTGGTGGAGGCAGACAACCATACTTCTTTTAGTTTTGATGAAGACTTCAGTGATTTATTTCATTCATCAGCCTTTGGGGCTGTTGAGTGAAATGACGATTCTGTTAGAGCTAAAATAATCTCAGAGGCCAAGCATTTCACCCGAATAAGAAATATACAGACAATGTCCAAGTTCACTTAGTGTCTTCCATGTCACCTGATGTGCTTTTAAAAATTATTTTCTTTTTCATTCTGTGAGAGATAGAGGGAAACATGTCATTGTGCAAAAGTACATAATGAATTGCAAGAAGCTTTGAGCTAATAATCATCTCTGTTCGGACATCTTTTTATAAGTTAAGATACTCTCATAAGACATCATTCTATGAGGTCTACTTAATAGGGCATTTTAAAACTGGTCTTTTTCCTGTCCAGAGACTGGTAAGGATTTATGGTGCTTGTGGATTGGATAATACATTGGGTATTCATTTTCTGTGCAGTGATAAGGAGAAAGTTAATTTACAAGATAGTATTATTCAGTAAAAAGTTTTTTTCATAGTGTGGGTGTAGGACGAACAAGCATCCAACTAAGATTAGAGACATCTAGGGATTAGAAGTGACCATAATTAGGTGAGAGCTACTTTTTCTTTTATACAAATATTGCTTATCTGAAATTACAGTAGCTTCAGAGTTTGTGCAAATTGGTATCACACTGTTTACTGCCTGACCTGAATGTGTTTACTACAGTTCTGAATCTGATCTGTGTTTTTTTGGAAAAAATGATCGAATGGATAATAATTCATTAATTTGTCCATTTGCTGGGTTCACATAGGTACAGCTGAGATTTGTTCAATCAATGTGGGGATAACTTTGTTCTTGTTTTTTATTTTTCCAAGGCTTGATTTTATTTTATTTTTTTTAGATGGTCATAAATGCCATTTTATGGAGCTTGTGAAATTGGCAAAATGTCCCCTCTCCATGAATTTTAGAAAGGTGAAATAAAACTTGCAAATAATAATAAAAACAAACCCTGAGCATCTATCAATAAATAATACTGTTGTGAGTTTGGCATCCACATGTACAGTGGCAGTTCAGTTGGCACATTACTCCATGGAGACAATGGGGTCAGAAATTGTATGGCTGGATCATCTTGTTCCACTGGAAAAGAAATAAACACTATAAAAACCTGGAGTAGTAGAAATTATCCATATCAAATTGATTTTCAAGTAAACAGTTTTGAAAATATTGACTTGATGTGCATCAAATCTGCCTATTTATTCCTATTTTATTCAATTTTTTCTTTTGGAAATGGAATTCTAAATGAAATTATTTGATTATAGGAAACATTTTGATTTCAGCATAAAGATCTATTGTAATGAAATACATTCTGAGCAAAAAATGTTACAACCATGGTAACTTGATAGTAGGTGCTTATGGTTAATACATTTAACTCTTCATTAAAGAAGTTTCTGAAATTTTGGTACAAATTACTATTGAAATATTTAAAACAGTAAATTAGAACAATATTTCCCTTAAAGATAAATTAACAGAATAAGTAAAAATGTCAAGCTGTAATTTCAAGGGCGTTTTTATCTTAATGTTTTTTACTATTTAGATATGTTCTTCTGTATGCGTTTTTAGTGAATTTTCAGACCATTAGAGGCCTTAATATGTTTTTACTATTTGCTAATCAAGACCTAATCGAATACATAGTAATATTAAATTATTTCATGCTCTGAAGGTACTATAAATATTAAAAAATATAGAGGTCTTGATTATTCTTTTTTCATAAATGTGGATATAATCTTGGTAGCTTTGCAGAAAATTATCCCTAAATTAAAAAATGTTATCTATGTGTATGGTTTTGTCTTAATGTTATATCTAATAAATATGTGTGTATAAATACCTATAGAACTTTACAGGTTTAGGGTAAATAAATGTCTATTTTGACAGTTGCCACAGAATTTTAGAGTCAGTTTCACTTTTCTTCACTTGTCTGGTCTGAAAACTGTGTGTTAGAACTTAGAAGCTCAGTCATCCCAATTCTTTTATGTAATCTTCTGTACACTTTAAGTGTCCCTGTGTATGTTGCTCCACAGGAATCTTGCAAGGACTATTACTCTCATGATCACCCAGAGTTCTGTTCACCCCTCATTAAATTAAGCAGTTTAATGAGTATAATAATTACCCTGCACTTTTTTTATACTTATTTTTCATACTGAAATCAGATTTTTAAATGTAAAGAACAGACCAGTGATAGTTATGTGAAATAACTCCTTGCCATCCCAACCTGTTCCTGCTTTATAAAGGTCACTTTCCCGATTTAATGTTGTATTTCTGAACTGAAGCACAAAAATACTAGACTGTTTTGATAACCTAAATCAAGGTGCTCTTGTAGGTAAGAGATGATTACAAGCTTGCTGTACTACATTAAGCTAGTAGTCACATCTGCTTTTATTTTCCTCACTTGTCTTTATTTCAAACTTTTTCATCACTCTTAGCCTCGAGAGTTACCATTTTGCACAAAAGAATAATCTCATCATTGCAACAATTTTAAATGGTTGTGTAAAAAAAATATATTTTTTAAAAATTAGCATGACTAGAACATCCACGTCATAAAAACATTCAGTATAATCTCCCAATCTAGAAATTAATGTTTAAGAATAACTGAACAATTACTATTTTCCATTCTTCTTCAAGGCCAGAAGTCTAATGATCTTATCTGTTTGCTTCTTAAATGCAAGCATTGTATCCTGGAAACATGTCCGTGTTAAATACTATGTGCTTTTTGCAGCATGGCATGCAACTATGAAAAATATTGCCTTGTAAAATGATTCCTGTGATCTGCTGTTGAGTATCCACATAGTAATTATATAGCAGCACTAAATTAATATGAGTATTGGGTAGCATTGAGCTATTACCAATTTTTAGATTACTTGCTACCTGAAAATCCTTCCCTTAACTGTTGACAACATGCAATGCATTTTCCCAGTTCCTTAAACCCTGTGATGTCTTTCATTATACAGATAGTATTAACTGATAAAAGCTGTCTGGGGGAAAGAAAAAGAAAAATTGAAGGGGGATATTTGTATTGGAAAAAATAATTTTTGAATGTTACTTGTTCATAGGTCTGATTTCTATTTCCAGATGAAAATACAAAAAGATGGCAAGTTTCCACAGACAGTTCTGTGGCCTAACACAATGTTAATGTAAACCATGGCTTTGTTGATTAAGTAATATTCTTAGAGTGAAGATGACAGCTGATTTTTAACTACCCTTGTATGATTTAGCATATACGGTTGGCTTGTTGTGATGGAAGAGAGAAGGTAACATGACATTTCAACTGTGTCATGAACAGAGCTCTACAGGAGACAGGCAGGTTATGCACAACTTGAGCCAAAACTCGGGAATCCATTTGCCTTCAACCCCTTTCACCTTCCCGTGCCAGGAAAACACTGGCAGTAAAGCTGACTCCTTGCCTTGTCCTCTGTGGTTTCAGTAGGGCAGCTGTGCCATGTGGCTCATGAAATGATGATTGCAGTCTCCATGTGGGCTCTGACTACTGCTCTATGAAAGATTAACATCTCTGAGATCTGTGTCTGATACATAAATTATTCACGGGACTGTGTCACATAAAGGCATGACTAAGCTCATCTTACAGTGTTGACTTCAGTTCCTCCTTCTTTTACAAGAGGACTGTTGATGGCTACATACTGAGAAAGGAGAAAGTACTAGCACATGATCATCTTTCCTCTCCATTAAGTTGCTGCACTTTGGCTTCACTTTACAATGCACAGCATGGTGGAACAGAGACTCCTATAGAGAATGCTGTTACTTTTGCATAGCCTGTACCACTGGTATGGTGAAACACGCTTGCATAAATTTTTGGAAGCCATTTACTGCCTTGGAGTTTGTGACAAAAAGTTACAGATAAAGCAGTGATAATTCACCACAATTTCTTTCTGTTTAGCTCAGGAAAAGATCCTGATGAAAACCTTTTAAACCAGTAAATTAAAAATTCAACTAGTTTTCTTTCCAGGGTATATAATACCAAAAGAAGACAAAAGAACTGGAATGAATTAAAGATGGAATGTCTGTACTAATTTCTGCGTTGCTAATTTATTTCACTTTGTCATGCGTTAATGGTTTTTACGTTTTTAGAATTAATTTTTCCATTTCAATTTTAAACAAATGAACCATATTTTATGGAAAATTATAAACTTCAGCCTACATACATCAGGACCATAATGACTCCTTAAAGCAATTTCAGGGGGTTTGTATGTTGTTGTTTTTTTAATGTGATCTTTGTTTTGTCCATTTGAAACAATACTTAAGGAATGTTGTTCCTCCAAGAATGGTTTATTAACATGCCGCCTTATAAAACCATGACTTCTTAAGAATCAGTGTGTGAAATTATTTCACAGTAGAAACAGAATTGATGCGTGTAGTGCAAACTCAGTGTCTCAAAACCAGTTTTGAAAGGCAGCTCTACACTCATTGTGTCTCAAGTCTTTACACACCTTTTACTAGCAATGGATAGTGGTTGTCTGTTCCTTTATTCTTTTTTTTTCCTCTTAAAATTTGATCATAGGGATTTGCATAAGGAAGAGATCTCTTTAATCTTTAGTTATATAGGGTTTAAAACAGAAGCATCCTCCCTACATTCAGGGATGAAAATATTAATAAGATTATTTAATTATTAAGTTTACTTTCAACCTAGGATAGATCATCTCAGCAAAGCAGAATTTTGGGGATTTAATCAAAGAAACTAAACGTTTTTGCATCATTCACTTGCTTATGATCTCAACTTAACTGAAATGCAAATATCATTACTTCAAAGTTACTTTTTGTGTTCACAAACTAACTAAAAGAATAACAAGGGCTTACCAAAGTAGGGCTTAAACAGTGGTTATGGAGGTAGGGGATTTGTTTGTTTATCTGTGGCTTCTGGAAAAGCAGTGGAAGATTTGTTTGCTCGGCTGGGGATGCTTTCTTAGGATCCTTTTCTGTGGAGCATGTCAGACAATTGTATTTGATGACAGTTTCCATGCAAAAACCCCTAACATTAGAGGTCACACAAGTGCTTTCTAAAATGCCATTCTTTGACCCAAAGCCTGTCAGCTTTGTATCCAGAGGCGGTACTTAAAAAAAACAAGAACAAAAGAACCACAATGCTGAACCATATGGATTTTTGTGCACGTACTGGTAACACTGAGCTGCTTCTGCTCTTTGATTTCCATCTCTTGCACTCATTTTGATATGGAAAAGTTAGCTCTGATTTAAGCGAGAAAAGTTGCCAAACTATAAAATGCAGTTTTCCTGCTGGGTGAAGTTGCCTGCTGTTCTATGAAACCCAAGGTGATCACCAGTAACCCCTCAGGCTCTCTTTGCTGTTCTGGCACTAAAGACAATGAATGAATTTGGCTGCCTGACGATTATTTTGCTGTTTCAGTTGCTGATTTAAGGAAGGAGTTGTTAGATTGCTCTTTTCCAAATTAATTTTTGTTTTCTAGAGTTCTTGGTGGGAATGAGCTTCATCTACAAGTAGTCCCTGCAGTCCTGAAAGTACTGTTAAGTGCTGCAGGACCTTTGTTTAATATAGGAATATTTAAAACCTGCCTCAGAGGTCTCATTCAGGAGATCCATGTATATTGCTGAAAATGCATCTGCAAATAATGCTGTGTAAGCTATGAGATTTTTCAGCTTGTCGTTATTTTGTTTACTTAGTATTAGCAATTTGCTTATACGAACAGGTGGCACATTCATGTGAACTATGCTCATTATGTGACAAAAAAGGAGAGAAATTTTTTTCTGTGTCCTCACTTTGTGCTATTTCCCCAAAGTAGCAATGATGTTTTGGTATTAGTTGGCAATTTAATAACTATTTCTATTTGAAAATAAGATTTGACTTTAAATTGTGATGATCAGTGACATTTTGGATGGGAAAATGATTATCATTGCAGATGTATAACTCACTATGCAATACCTATTATACTTGTATATTTCCATAACTTATAAATGTCTTGTAATTAGATGGAAGACATGCTTGCATAAAAAGCTGTAGGCAAATATTTTTTGCTAGTTTCAGCAGAAGGATTTTCATCAGGTGGGAGTTTACTGAAATGAAGCAAGAAAGAATTTGGTCAGTCATGTTTTACAAAGGGCTACATACAAGTGGCCTTGAAATGTCAGCCTCATGTAGAGAGGTCCCGGATGTGTAAGTATTTCAAACCCAGGGCAGATTTCATTTTCACAAAAAGGTTAATTTGTATTATTAATGATCTTATGCCACATATTGTTAATGCTGAATAAGTGTGTTCAAAGGCATCGTGCAGTGACTAGTTTTAAAAATTATTAGTCTGTGTTATTACCTGGCAAAAAGTGAGAAAGAAATTGTAAATGTTTTTATAATTTCTAAATTGTATAGTGTATTCCAGTTGGTTTCTCAAGCATTTTAATTCTCTTGTTGGAATGCTGATCCTCATTCAGACTATTGGAATACTTCCAGAAATTGGTTAAAGAGACGTAGATAACTAAAAAGACAAAACAATCTGTAGTGCAGACAATAAAATTCAATTTTAGTGTTTCATTCTTGCTCATATTCCACTTTTTTATTGTTATAATCATTACTTACCTTTCTTAGCATCAGTATCAATCCTTGTTTTTGTTAAAGAAGTCAGTAAGTATTCCAACATTTATTACAAACTCTGTATGGTTTTGCATTCATCCAAGAGATAAATTTTTTTAAACCACCTTAATGGACTCACATTTTAAGTGTAGTTTATAAATATAGTTTCATGCAACGATTATAATTAATTGAACTGGAATTTAATTTATTCACTTATATCATGAAAAAATAAATGTTCAGCAGAACAGTCAGGAGAAACATTTTCTTTAGAATGCTGTTTCTCTTCTGTATCTTAGTGGTTTGTTATTTTTTGAATTTTATTAGCAACTGATGAGGGTATGTGTCCTTTCCATTTTAATTTTGGAGTACAATAAGGAGATCATCCTACTAATAGTTCTTTTCTTTCAGGGTCAAATTGTAAATCATTTTTATCTTCTGGCTGCTTCTCCTGACTTACACCCAAAAGAAATCATTTCTTCAACTGTGCAGTAGGAATTGCCATGTAAGTAAAGTTGCAAAAGCCGGGATGTAAGCACCACGTGAACTAGTCCAGTACCCCGTGGTATACCACTGTTAACCTACTAGTGTGCAATTAATTCATCTTCCTTCCCCCACGCTGACTACACACTAAAACTGTTATACAGAATAAACCTATACTGTTGTGACAAGACTCACATGGATTTATACCTGTGAATTTTTCTGTTACCAAGGATATAATGCAAATATTTTCAAAAGCAAGAAGGGAAGAAATATTCTGAAATATTCTGTACAATTGAAATTTGTTAGAATTATTCTATTACTTTTTCTTTCCATTGCTTAAATACTACTCATTAAGTTTATATTCACGAAGTCTAGTTCAATATTATTGTCTGAAAATTATTCATAGGTATATTATATGTTGTTGGATAGGATCAGCAGTCTACTTTCTCTGACAAGCATTCTATTGTTAATCTTTGCAGCTCTATTCTTGGATGAGCAGACATCTAATGGCTTAGTGTAAAGTGGAAGAGTTTCAGGAGGATGAACCAGGTCATCTCATCCCCAGTACCCAGCCTGGACTCTGTGTTCTCTTTGTAGAAGGTAAAAGGTTTTAAATCCTTTCAGAGAAAAGAATTGAAGTATGATTTCTGAATGACTCCTAAGTGCTTTAACTAACTGTAAAACCATTTGATAAAAAGGGAAATATGTACACATTTAACGGTCAATCTTTGAAATAAAAATCACTTGTGCCTCTGCCAGGTGCAGCAAATTCAAACTCTGAACCCTGGGTTTATAAAAGTGTTTCTGTATAACTATCCTGAAGAGTGATTCAGTTTAAACAATCACCTATACTGGCATGTTCTGATCAACTGGTATTTTGTGTTCACTCTTCCTAATCTTCCCTTGAGGCAACTAACTCTGCTGATAAATTATGTTAGAACCCTAAAACAAATTTAGGGATGTGACAAGGGCCAGATACATCTCTCATATGTTGTTATGGTAGCTCTGCTTCTGTTCTCTCTTTGATCATTAACACTTTCCTAATTCTAAGGAAATGTTTCTCCAGACTCCAGTTATTTTTATCAGTTTCTTTTATTGTTTGAGGATATGACACTGGCCTACTGAGTATTATATACCAAACATTTTTGTTTTCTCTTAATAATTTAATGTACCAAGAAATATATTCCTTTATTCCTGGCTATCGAATACTCTTATCTGTAGCATAAAAATGTCTTAATTTCTAGTCTGGCACTCACACTCTGTTCAGCACAAGAATGAGCAAAAGAGGTAGAAGATTAACACAATGGGTTAAACCCTTTTGGGGAAAAATCTGAATACACTTTATATGATTGCTATAATTTTATGTATTTAATGCCTTCAGAACCACTTTGCACATAAACTGTCCTACTAACAAATAAATCCTGCTGACAAGCTTACTATAGAACAGTCTTTCTTCTAGATGATCCTTTCTTTTGTAACAGATACAAACTTCTTTGTTGCCATTATGGATTTAACTGTTAATGGTTACGAAAAGAGAGAAAAGAGAATGGTGATAAGGGTGGTATCCCAGTACAGAAATGAATATTGAAAAGTCATGACTGAAATAGTCTTGCTTCAACGTGGAAAGAAAAAAAAAAAGGGTATAAGGCAAACTTACCACTGGCTTGATTAAACCATGTAGTTATCCACTATTTCACATGTGTTACTCAGTAATGGAAAGATTCAGCAACCAAGAGGTGTACGAGGTCAAACTTCATGGTGACAATGGTCATCTCTATGAACCTGTGAATTTAGATGGATGAATAATTTTCTTGAGGTATGATTTACTATACCACTTTTTCTGAAAAAGAATTCTTAAAACATTGAATAAAATATGAACTTGTCTGATGCCAAATTTCTTGAAACCAGTCATTAAGATTTACTATTTCCATTATGAATAATATCCATTATAAAAGAAGAAAAACATGACTGTAAGGCAAGCATATATTTTCTGTCATAGCACAGCAGTTTGTCTTCAATGACTGATGTTGTTTGCAGTTTGGGAAAGTAATAACAGAGAAACAGCAAGTAAGAATTGTATTCTTAGCAGAAACTCATTCTTCATCACATACATTACTTTAATTCTCCGATAAAGTGAATGCTTATTACTGTCACTAGTGATGACAAAATCCAGCTGACCTCATAGCTAAATAAAACTACTTTGCTGAACAAATAATAATATAATAAACATTTACAACAAACCTCACCAAAATGCACATCATGGCATATGCTATGAAGAAAGCCTTCCTCAATACAATGTAATTGTCTCCTATCTTAATGAGAATGTGGCTGTTAGATACATACTGAAATATATATGTTTCTTAAAGTGTCTGAGAAGACAATGCTAGTTTTGGCTCCTGAGTTAGCAACCTCATGAGCTGGCAGCAGCTCAGCATCTCTGGAGGTCGGTTGCAGGCAGCTTTACTTTTTGCTTCTCCTCTGTACTTATTTGCTTGTTCACTCTCTGTCTGGAGAGGAACATTTCTTCTTTCTCTTCTGCTCTGTTCAGAGGAGGGCAGTTGCAGTCAGCAGCTAAATAGACATTTCCTGCCTAGTGTAAATATTCGAAACCAGTTAATTAAAGCCCAGTCTCATTTTCCACCCCTCACCCCTGCATTGTTTGAGGAACTGAATTGCTGACGACTCCAGGGAACCTGAGCTGCTGCTGACCACAGACAACTAATAGTTGGCAAAATTCTCAACCTGTTTTGTGACCTTGGAGGGCTGTGATCACCTGCATGAGAAAAGAATTAAATAAAATATTTCTCCAGAAGCAAAAAGTTGTTATCAGAGTAACAATAATTGTCTGTACAGTATCTCATTGGAGGAGTCTGCTGCCTCCTCATGTGCTAGCTTACACTTAACAAGGGTGCTGGGAACTTGTATGTGCTGCAGGTGATACAGGGTAGTATAACACTATAGGAAGCTTTCTGAACAAGAAAAGTCCTATGACACATTGCAGAATTCACAATTATTTCCAGTGCTCCTTTTCTCTTTGGTCTTGCCCGCTTGTTTTGTATATCATTGCAAACCCAGAGACTGTTGCCATCTCATTCCTTCAATTCCTTAGGGATCAGCTGTGCTTATCAGAACTGTGCTGTCGCTGTGCACAGCAGAAGGTAAGAGGAAAAGCTGAATGAGAGGACAGACAGCAACAATTCTTTGTGCCCTCTGTGCTTTCACCTCCAGCTCAAGTCAGTCAGTACAACTCGTGTCTGTTGGGGATCACAGTCTGTGTTCCCACACAGTGCTTTGGTGGCCATTAGGATGGATGCAGACAAAGCTTGTCAAAATTACCACAAGGATTTCCTTCACAAATACAGCTTAGAAAACAAGAAACTGATCTATGCAATACTTCAGGTGTGTGACATAATCTACAGCTGAAAAAAAAAAAAAAATTATAAACCCCCAACAGTAGGACTCTAAGACTGAAAATATCAGGTTCAGCGTTAGGCTGTATTTCTGCTCTCAAAATGATGCTACAGATTGTTCTAATATGTATGTTTTAAGATGATGAAACTTCTATCAACCCTGCTTTGAAATACATGGTGATATCTTTTTTTCACATGCATTTTAACTATTTTAAGCTCTGTGTGGGTATCCCTAAATAATTAACAAATAATCTCATCTAATATGATCAAAGTATTACAGAAAATCATTCTGCAGAACACAGCATAGTGTATAGCTACAGCATATTTCAAAACCTGACCTTTATTTTCTGTGTATCTGTAATGAAATTTAGATTTGTTTCTTTACTAGGGAACAGTTTTAGACAAACTTTCCAAAACAAAAATCAAAGCACACTTAAGGAACAGAGGAAATAAATTTTGAATGAAGATTTAGTGTTCTGTACAGATAGTGAATGGAACTCAAGGAACACAAGTACTTTTCACAGTAATTTTTCATAGTAAAGATGTCATTGTAATAAAAGGGTGTTTTTAAATTAGTGACATTTGTAAATTGATTTCAGATTTACAAGAAAGCTGTGCTAGTGGGAAATAATCCAAGAAAGAAAGCTCAAGAATCTGTTAATTACAAAGTACAATTCTTGTTATGTCTTGAGCTACCAGAAATATCTGCTAATTGCTACAAGCCACCCCCTTTCACTTCAAGCTGATCTAATTAATTTCAAAACACACTTGCATTTCAGAACCTAGATTTCTAGGTTTCAGAAAATTTATTTGCTCTTGAAGACTTTTAATAAAAACTCACCATCTGGATCAAGCAGATAGTTTTGTGTAGAACCCACGTTAGGTAGATCCATTGCATGCTTTCCTTCCCCTACACTTCTTCCTTTACATAAAGTATTTCTGATAGACAATGTACTTGATGTAAATATTTGCGGTATATGTGCTTATAGTTAGGAAATGTTAACTCTACTTGTACGTAGCTCATTGAATGATAATCTAGAATAAATAAACTTTTTTTTAGTTGCGTCTATTGCTGTACAATTTTTATTAATCCTTTTCCTCACATGAAGATGAATTATTGCAGGAATTAACTGTAGATTATAATAGGCATATGATACTTTGCATTCTACAGCCTTTCTTCAGTATTTCAACTTGATTTCTGTTTTGTGCTGAAGAGTTATCCTAGAGCCCCCTTTCCTTTTAACAAATTTAGAACCTGCATTTTGAGACAATGGTTTTGTTTTGAATTGCATCTAAGTTTCTGGAGTGCAATGGGGAAGTAGATTCATATTATTTCCTTAACAGTATTTATATAGTGTCCCACCACAGTGAAATCAGGGCTGTGTTGGTTGGTTTGTTTATTACCCGAGGAAATTACTAATGTGATGAAGGTGTTAAGCTTTCTCCAGCTTGCTCCCCTGCGTAACCCAGACTTCGGATCCCTGTTTAAGTCTGACCAAGAGACTGTTAGCTTTAGACACTTGACCAGTCAAAGAAGTGTTTAGTGGGTAACCACAAAGTGTGCTTTCCTTCAAGGATCTGGCCGATGAGCTTCCTTTTAGCCTGTGGCAATAATTGTCTGTGCACTTAAGCAGTCCATTTGCTTTCACTACACTACCTGTTTCTTAGCACATTGGATTTTAGGCAGTTTTGAAGTAACCCCTTGTGATGGTTCAAGCACGTGTTTGTATTAGATGTGGTGCGGTGGAAGAAATTACTGATCCTGGCTGTGTATGTTTTTATGCGGGTAAGCAGCATCTATGGATGCCATCTCAGAAAGAATTTATTTATATCTCTTGTCTTGTAGCAATGATAGATGAAGCTACTGCATTTAACATGTAATACAAATACAACCATAAATCAAATACTCTCTATGGGCTATCAGCACCAAATTAGAGAGAGATACATTTATGTAATATAGTCTTAGTTGTGTCCAACCAAAAGAATCATTTCCCAGATGCATAAAGAAAGCAAAAGAATTAAGCACACTGATTTCCGAGCAGTCCTTTGGCTCAAGGAATTACGTGAGGATATTTTACCATTCATAAGTCCTGTAAAGATAAGCAGTCAGCTTCTGCTGCCAAATAGCAGTCTGTACTAGAGTAGTAAGGGATGAACAGAAATGTGTCCTGCAGCCTCCAGGGGCAGCATAGCCAGGGATTGTAAACACACTTTTATGCAGTTTAAATACTGTACGGTGAAATTAACTTTATTGCAAATGCTTTTTGCTATTGAAGTTTGCTGGAATGAATTACTGAGGTTTCTCTGAATACAGTGGAGAGCTTGTTATTTGTTACCTTGGACCAAAGACGTTAGAGCTGTATTATAGCATTGAAACATAGGAAAAAACAAACCAAACAGAATAAGGTCTGAAATCTATTATATTTTCTTTAGCAGGACTGTCCCATGTCTCCAGATTTCATTTTTAACAACAACAAAATATAGGCAAGGGAGGGAGGCTTTTTTTTTTTTCTAAACTCTGTGTCTGTGGAGGTATTCAAAAAATGTGTAGTTGAAGCACTTCAAGACGTGCCCTAGTGGGATGGTGAGATGGGGTGTTTGTGCTGGGTGGTGTTGTTGGTTTGTTTTTTTATTTGTGTTTGTGTTTTGGGGTTTTTTTTGACAGTTGGACGTGGTGATCTTAGAGGTGTGTTCTGACCGTGACAATTCTGTGATTCTCTGATTGTATTACTAGAAAACGTATCTTTATAAAGTCTTGTATATCTTCTTTTCCTGTGTAAAGTTGCCTAGCGTATTTTATTCTAAAAGGTAAAATTAGTTGAGATGTTTAAAGGAAAAAAAAAAAAGTATGAGAGAATATTGTTTACCCCTGCATAGTTTGTCCAAATGTGCTGTTTTCTCATTGTTTGCTCTCAGATATTTACAAGCAATCTTATATACTCTTATAACAACCTTTAGTTAAGAAGGACTTGCCTACACATAGGGATTTGCTCTCCCTCATGAAAATGAAAAAAAATAGTTGTTTGAAAGATGGGAACCCTTTATCATTCACATCCATAGTATGGACTTGCTAGTTCATAGTGTATTCAGAATCAGGTGTCATCAGATACAGGATGCAGAAGCCCTACTAACAACACTGCAGCAAAACCCCATCATCTTACAGCATTTTCCAATAGAGCACCAGCAGATGCAGACGTGGCAGGCACTTAGAGAAAGGGAGCTGTTAGCTGGGTTTTTTGGACCAGGACAGTTTCATTGATTTATCTTTGGGCACAAGTTGAATGTTCAAGTCTGGATCCAAGGTATTAGTATTATAAAGAAGCCACTGCTGAATGTGCCTTGATGATCACAGTGCACTTTATTTAGACTCCAGCCCAAGATGCAAAAATAAAGCTCTGCCCAGGAAAGTCACTCCTGGTGGCAGACACACTGAACAGGGCATACCTTCCTGAACACAACACAGATGGCACCGTGGAACAAGAGAGGAAGTCTGTCAACATGCTACATTACCTTTGCATCTGGAAGGCTTCAGGCAATCCAGCAAGGCACTGAAGAGGATCGAGTGCTGTAGGAGAAAAAACAGTGTGTACTCTGAGAACGCCCAGAACCAGCATCACAAGAGGTTACACCTATTACACTGTGAGAACTAGCAAAATATATGTCTTCTATTTATTGCTTAAAGTAATATTTGCTTCATTTATTTTAGATGGTTTAAAAACGCTTTGAGTACAAATAGCAACAGATTTAAGAAGTGACAACATGAAATAATCATGTACTTGAAAAGTCTAGGCAAAAACAGTCACCTGAGAGCTATATAAAACATTGTGTATTGTGCAAAGGGGTCACTGACAGGCAAGAGAAGCAAATTTTATAGAGTTGTGCAACCCCTCTCTTAATCTAATGAAAGGCTGGAACCTAAAGGCCATGCTCTGCAGAGAATGGGAACTTCATAGAGTGGAGATTGTTAGTTTAGTTCAGAGAACTGGGCTTTTTGGAGGAAACTTCTTCAAGACAGGATCAGAAAACTATAGGCACATCTTTTCAAGTATTGTAGAACTGGGAAGCTGTGATTAGCAAATAGCTATAGCAAATAGCTTCAGTACAAAACCACAGTTTTCAAATGTTCAGAGCCAAAAGGAAATTTGAATTCAACCTGCTTTGGTTTGGTTTGGTTTTTTTTAGCAAGACAGCCAGGAAATCAATGGTCAAGGAAAAAAAAAAAAAAAAAGGTGGGGAAACCTCATTTCTTCACATGCCTGGAGTCACTGGACCAACAAAGGTGCTTTCAACAGTAATGAATGTAATGCACTGCATATCCCCATTCTTTTTCTGTTTGTATATTTAATTTACTTGCTACCTTTATTAGAAATAGAGTGCTGTAGAAATGCTGGATTTGGGCTGTTGGCTCAAGTAATTTCTGAACACTACAAATGGGGTTGCTTTTAGAAATAGGTCTAGCTACAGGTGACTTCTCCAAGGTCCCATCAGTACTGGAGGGAGTAAATTTCATGAGATGAAACACTTTAGCATCATTTTTTAATGCTATGGGGTTCATTTGGGAGTAGTATTAGAGAGTTAGGTAGAGAAGACTGCACTTCGGAAAGAAGTGAGAAAGTCACCTTTACTTACTCTTCTGTGTTGCTCCTGTGCCATTGGGTAGGGAAAGGAGGAAAGCCACACAATAAAAACTTCTGGAAATTTCAGAATTCTTACTCTCTTCTTTTGGAATTCCATGTAGGTGGGAAAAAATACTGTGTAAAATTTGTAAGTATTTTTTTCCCTATTTTGAAGCAGATAATAGGGAGTTAGTTTATTAATAATTATGCTACCATGAGATGCAAATCTGAACATTTAGGTTCCTTTTGCATTGCAGCTGAAAGAAGAAAAAAGAAAAAAAAAAAGCCAAACAAAAAAACCCAACACATAAACAAACAAAAAACCCTCCAAACAAAAGCAAACCCTAAAACCCAATTCTGTAATACTTAATGAATGAGCAAACATTTGCATCATATAAATATTTTCTTTCTCCTCTTCAATATTCAGGGACAGTATTGCCATCTGGCAAAGGTTTCAGTTGACTAACGCTGAAGCAATAAATTAATACAGTAAAAGATGCTACCAACAGTTTTAAGCCAATTAAAATGCTTGAAGCAAGCTCTATGCATGTTAAAATGTCATGTCATAATCCTGCAGCACAGAACCAAAGAACTGTAATGAGCCAAGTGTGAATGAGCAGAGATTGCAGGATTCAAGGGTATTGCTTGGTGTGATCCTTATGGCACGCACAAAGATTCTGGCAATTCAAAATGATGAGTATTCTCACCCATATGAAGGTGGACACTAGTTTTACTATAGCACAGTTTGTCTCATGGTTTTGTAGTCTATTATTTGGTTCCAATAATATATAATAATAATACAAATAATAATAAAGTAAGCCAAACATGTATTTTAACTCTCCCGCGACCAACCCAAAGCTCCATGGAAAAAAGATTTAGAAACTCTCATGTTAGAAAGGAGTTTTCTTCCTGGAGACATAGAACAGGAGGATGCAATAACAGCTGCCTCTGTGGGTTTCTGTTGCCTGGGCTGCACAGGATCCCCTCTCCAGGTTGCTTCCTTAAGCTCAGGGTACCCACAACCATTCACCCAAGAGACTAAGCAGAGCTTGCTGCTGTGTTTTGAAAGGGCAGGTTTCTTCCAGCCCTTTATGGAGACTGTAAAGATGAATGCTGTGCTAAATTCGGGACTTCCCTTACAGAAACCCCTTGTGGGCTGATGCTTTTCTTGGGGAAGAACATCACTGGATTTCCAGACCGAATGAAAACCTCTCATAGCAGTGATGCAGAGCGATGCCGTAACATCTCGTGAAACAAGCAAAAGAATTTTATTGAACTTTATGGGGTTTTTAATTGTTATTTATTTATTTTTCAGTAGTACAGCATACTTTTTTTGACAGACTGTTTCAAAAATGCTACTAATGATGTTCCTCAAGGTTTTCAAGGCAAAGGATACTTATGGGACCATTAAAGACAGGGAAAGAAATGTTCATTATCCTCCTAAAATTACTGTCTCAAAAATGGGAAGGCAGTTTTCAAGAACATGCCACTTACTTACTTTCTACAAAATTTGTTTATGAAAGCAGCAGTTTTGTGGCTGTGTTAGTAGAAAATATGTAACATTGTTAATGTTTTCTGCAAATATAATGTTTGTAAAGCAGAAACAGGTGAAGAATGATTCTGTTTGGAAATGAGAAATAAGTTATGATGCTGCTGCAATACCTATCACTAAGGATCAGAGCTAGCTGAATTACACATGAGTAAAGTGCCAGGATAGATTCATATCTTTTAGAGATACAAATGCTAATAGACAATTACTAGTGAAATATTTGAAGTTTTAAAGTGATATATTCTAATAGTTGTAAGTATTTTGGAAAGCAAAAATGATCCTTTTAATGTGGGCTGATCACATCACTGTCGGAGAGAGAAAACTCGTCCTTTTTTCATGAATGGCAATGATTCAGAGAATGTTAAATGAAAATGCTATTTTTATGTTGTTTTTTTGTTGTGCTTTGTTGTTTTGTTTTGGCTTATTCTCTGAACAATATATTGTTGAAGAAGAATGTATTGTAACTGCCTTGTACACTTGTACAAGTCAGACATCCTAAGCTTTCATTTATGGTACAGAAAATTGTTTTCCAGCTTAATGACTTTTTTTAATCACTCATAAAGCTTTATCTATATTCTACTAAATTAATTTGTAATTTGCCTTATATATTAAAAAAGGGAAAAAAACCCCTCCAAATCCATTTGCTGAATGAAAATGCCATTTCTATTTAGACTATAAGAGCTGACATAATACCTTTTGAATATAAAGCTGACATAATACCTAATGAATTTGAAATGCTTAGATTCAGAGTACTGGAAAGTTGGGGGGAATACTATGCAGATTCTTTAGGCGCCCCTTGATTATATAATACTATCATATAACATAAATGTTATATGTAAGCATCATTTTTTAGATGAAATTTCAGTCTTTGAGTAACACATGATTTACTGAAATCCAACCATTCTTCATGAAGATTCTTAAACCAGGTAAGGTTATTTCCTTTTATACATGAAGTGAGACATTTAAAAATTAATTTTCAACTCCCCATGACAGCCCTTCCTCTTATTTCTATTTTGCAGTGATCTCTTTAAAATACCTTCTACAGATGATTGTATATCAAGGAAAGAAGAACAAGGCAGTACTCAGGAATTGAGGTTTGTTTTTGCTATCCTCATCTTCATAATTACTAAGGAATATCATCTTGTGCTTAAGCAATCTTCATCAGTCATAGAAAAGTAAGCTCTAATAGCTAAAGAAGATGTTAAGATCTTTCAACCAAATTACTGCCGTGTATACCTCCACACAAGCATCTCTTCTGGTAGCTCTACAGTTCCTTTGTTAGAGGAGGAAAACTGATTTCAGATTGTTTTCTTTTGTAAACACAAAGAACAAATTCTGAGTTGTCTATATCAGACTTTGGTCTGTTATGTGATATGTGAGAAGGTGATTAACTATAAGATGATATCCTTCCCATGGCAGGGGATTTGAACTAGATGGTCTTTAAAATCCCTTCCCAATCCAAACCATTCTATGCTTCTAAGATATATGCTCTTATTTTCCAATACCTTCTGGAAAGAATTGTGTCTCCCATGCTTTCACTAGTATGCTAACAGGAAGCAATGGTCAAGTGCCAAAGCTAAAACCATCTGCTTTCATCTGTTTTGTTTTGTGTTATTTGAAAAAGGGCAAAATACGCAACAGAACAAGATGGATCTTTTAATTCAGACACCTCAGATTTTTTGGGGAATTGAATTAAATAAACAATTTGAAAGTGCATCCAGTGCTCTTGAAGAGCATATTATAGCTGCAGTGAACCACTTAGCTGACATGTTTTAAGTGCTCTTCTATTATTTGAATAATGTAGTGTTGCTATTGATGTTTAAAATACAGATAATTCTTGGGTACTTTCCCACTTGATGTATCTTAATGAACTGGTGCCATCTGAGTGGGCAGAGTCATTGACCCATTGACCTGTGTTCAAAATAACACTCAAGTTTTAGTCTAATGTTGTCTAAAATTATACAGGACAGCTATAATATCCACGGAAGATTCTGCATAAAATAGAGATGGAGATGCTAGTCCCAGACCAGACAGAAAAGATGTCTGAATAGACCTTTTTCAGGTACAACTGCTATTGCTATGGCTCTAGTTCAGTTTTAATATGTGCAAACGAACCTTTTTGTTTGTTTCTGGGCCTTTGCAAACTGCTGCTGTGTTAATTTCACTTTAGCGATTCCAGATCCACCAGATTCAATTATATAAGCAACTTTATAATATAAGACGACCGGGAGAATTCAACCATAGTCATCTTTATTTTTGGAGACTGAACATAATTGTAATAACTGATAATAAAAAACTCTTTTTGTTCTAAAACTAAAACATTAGCAGTATTCAAATTGGCAGAAATATCTGCACAGCAGTTCACACAAGTGTAAAGTGTAATTCAAAGTTTGCTTCCAAATATTCTTCCACCAAACTTGCTTTGATAGCCAGAGAAATGTGTAGATTGAACTTATGCTCAGAGTTATCAAAGCTAAGATGCTGTCTTTATTTTATCATTGTAGTTACAAAATTATTATCCCGAACAAACCCTTATGGAGTTGTTATTGTTGTTATTGCACACTTTACATCCTAAGCATGGTACTTCTGCAAAAAAGAGTCAAGGATTTTCAACAACTGTAAAAAAAGAGACTATGAGGTTCATTAAGACTTCCCAATGCTGAGAATTGGAATGGAAATGAAGATTGGGAACCTGAAGGCTTACCTTAAATAATTTAAATTTTGTCTCCTTAGAATTTATTTATATAAGAACATATTTTTTAAAATAGTATTTCCTGCTTTCTACAGAAGCCAGGAATATAGAACTAGAAAGGGGGAAAATTTAACAATAGTCTTTTCAGTGAAATTAGTGAATTATATCCTGCCTGCACTTTAGAGCTCTCATCATAAAGGATTTAAAATCTCAGCCCACAATGAGACAAAAATTTTAGTATAAATATTGTATAACTGGAGACCTTCTAAATTAATGAATTTTACCCTAACTTCCCCTCTTTTAGTTGCCTTATGCAAATATTCTGGTTTTCTATACACCATGAAATAATAATTTAATAAGAGGAATAGTAAAAAATATATAGATAGGTCAGAAAACTGTTTTCTCAGAGTGAATTTTAAAATCCAGTTGTCTTATTAAACAGCACTGTAACTTTGCTTACCTACCACTTTCTATTCCTGTTTCTTTCACGTATTTGTTGTATCATACAGAAAATTGAATGCTTTTTAGAATATGGTACAAAGCTGGTTTTGCTATATAAATCAATGATTTTCTAGCCTGTGGTTGTAAATGCAGTACCAATATCAACTGCTGCCTCACCAGCTGATCAAACAACTGGTTTGTATGCTATTATCAGATATGGTGACTCCCATGGCACTGTGGTTACTGTAAAAATATACAGGATTTAGAACAACAATCAGAAATAATATGGCTTGCAAACTCAAGAGTGTATCTTACTGAGGTCTTGTACCATTGCAGCCTGCTGCTCCTGCAAAAAGATGTAGGGATTGTAAAGCATTTAAAACTTGGTGAGGAATATTCTGAGACAAAAAAGGAATATTCTGAGACAAATTGAGAAAGCAGACTGCAGAGCATCATCTAAGTCTCAGGCAGCATAGGAACCCAAGCAGGATTTGCTCTTCTGGCTCTTTCCTTCCTGGGAAAAGGTGGAGGTGAAGGTGGAGAGTTGCATAGGAGAGCGTGACTACTTTTCCTGACTGGTGGTCCTCCATTCATAGGGCTTCAAAAGCGACTTCATTTGGAGTCATGAGGCTTTCTGTCTGTAGTTTGTCTTGATGGTGTCTCTCTTTACCAAGATTCTCTTAACATTTTAGCACCAAAATAATTGTAAACGTTTTCCCAGTCATTTCTCAGTACTTTGTCATGTGATACTAGCCTAGCTGACCAGTGATGCTATGTGCCATGCTACCTATGGCAACAGCTGTAGTTTACATGCTTCTGGCAGGATACCAACCACAGAAACATCTCGGGTCATCATGACAGATATTTACTATTCTGTATTACTCATACATAGGAGCACCTACATTTCTTTTTTCTCTTGTAGTCAAAGAAGAAACTGTGTCATTGGACCCTTAACATGTGGAGATCTGTTCATCCTTAGGGGGCTGCATGGGAAGGTAAGTGGCACGCTAGCTTTTGTTCATACAAGCTATAAAATGGTTTCTCCTGTAACATTATTTTATGCTTCAAAAGTTTTATCAGGCTCCACGTTGGGCTTTTTTGATATAATATCAGAGAGATTTGTTTAGAATTTTTTTTAAGCCAGCTGAAGAACAAGTGTGTTTGTGATGACTTGAAGTCATCATCTTGGTGTTTAGGAAACACTTTTATTTTCTGTTGTTGTGGCTCCACCACCCCCCAGCCCCCTTCCTTTGCTTTGTCACATTTGTGGAGATTTGTAGAAGGAAAGTGAAAAGTGATTTTCTCAGTTTCCTAGGCTGCAGGCTGATTAGACATGTTGAGGTGCACTTTGGCTCGGTGACAGTGCTTGACAAAACTGGTAGAGCTGGTGATTCCCTTGAGGGAAGTTTTTAGTACATAACTCTTAAATAAGAAAACATCTGCTGTTTTTCATACTGTTTCTTCCTTCTCTTATTCTACCTCTTAAAATAAAAGATGCAGGAGACAATTGAAAACAGTTGTTGTTCTTGTGTTGTGTGTCACACCTCCTCCCCCTCCCCCCTGAATAAAAGATTTTTTAAAAACAAATCATTCTTTCCATGTGAAAGTTAAACTGTTGTTGAGGTTCATCACTGAGGTGGTTCGGTCAGAAAGTCATCACAGAATTGCTATTAGTGCCCATAATCACTAGCTTATTTTCTTTTCCTTTTTTTTATTATTATTATTAATATTTCCATCTTTTGACATGAGTGCTCACAGAGCAAATTAAACTCTTTATTCTTCTTTGTGATATAAGTGCAATTCTAAGGTCTTGCCTGAATACCCTTTATAAGCAAGCAAAGCAAAAGCTCTTTGTAAGTTATTGTTCTGGATGGTTTTCATAGATCATTCAGAAGTTGCCATCTTTAGAGGTCACACATTTACCTCTCAAGTCAGCATTAGTATGCTTAGAATAAACTCATGTTAAGTCAGAGAAAAAATAAACCCAAGTCACCTGGGAGTAACGCATTCACAGCCAGATGACAAATACTGATAGAAAATTAAAATCTTCATAACCTAGGAAACTGAAGGATTGTCTTACTGTGTATCCAAAGGGACAGTACTTCTGGCTCAAAAAATAAAACTTACTCCTGTCATTCAATTATTTACAGAGGTAGTTCAGATAAAACAAACTAATTTTTTTAATTTTTTTTTTTTACCTGGAATTTATATGGCAACTTATCTAACAGTGATTAATTTCTCAGGACATTTTCTGGCAAAGAACAGACCCCTTCTGTATTACATTTGGACCAACAGACAGTGTTGCAGGCTGTTTCATGTCTTACACCTTGGCTGCTTCTCTACTTCGTGCTGACTCTCATCCCTGGCGTGGCTGAGTTCAAGACACGGAGCTCTCATTTCACTGATGGCATGGTCCAACAATCCCACTTCCCTGAAAGTGTAGCAGAAGCTGATAGATAATCACAATGAACAAGAGCTATGGCAAAGGCAAAACATCTTTCGATGTCTTCAGAAGTCAAGTTCCACAGGAGACTATTACACTACAAAGGTTTTCAGGAACTCTATAAAATGCTTTTATTTCATGTTGTCACATAATGCAGCTAAGGAAATTGCTGTCTGCTGCAGGAAGGGAAAAGAAAGGAATCAAAAAAGTATCATTGAGACATGAGAGAGATATTTAAGGCATATAAAAAAATCTGCACATTTTGAAATAGCTAATGGTTGAATGTTGTTCCATAAAACTAAAAGTAATATTTTAAGTATTTGATTGTCTGCAAGTTTTGAAATCGACAATTTGATCAAAAATTTAGTGTTGATTTCTAGTGCTGAGTTATTTTTCAGGCCCATCAAGATATTAAGGAGAAATTCACTGTGAATTATTTGACAGGAAGATTTCTAGTGGTCCATTTTCAGAGCACGAATTATCTATACCCATGTGTTTGTGAGGTTTCAGGGCTTCTACACTCTCCTCATAAAGAAGCTACTGAAACAAAAATTACTTTTTTCCAGTTAGATGCATTCAAAACCTTACTATCAGTTTTTATTAAAAATGCGAAATGAATTTTCAGCAGAGCTTTGACACTTGCATTGTTAATGTGCCTTCAGGCATGTAATTAGTAGAAGAGTTTAATCTTTTATATTCTGTACTTTGATCAGAGTAAATAAGCCCAGAAAAGCTATAAAGTACTGACCAGCATCTTTGATAAAAGAAAGCTGTAAGCACCACTTGAAGATACTTTCATAAACTTGAATGCACATCATTAGTTCTGCATATAATAAAGAGCATGTTCACTTATTATTGTTATTATTGGTATATTAATCCAGCCCATAGAGTGTTGGGGGTTTATACTCCCCCTCCCTGTGTTTGTTTAGAAATTCATGTTATTTTTCAATATCCATAGAAATACTTGAAAAATGCTATCTGTAGCAGCCTGATAAATAAATGATTTATTTTATATTCCATGCTAAAAAATTTAATTGATCATTAACAAAA